>SKCR01036342.1:0-69659 GCA_019454045.1 Zanthoxylum bungeanum | reverse complement strand
TATTATACTTGGGATATAGATGAAAAAGTCAAATCTGTTCGGTATAATACAGTCGACTTTCAATTTACGATCACGAAATAACACTCGGAACTGATTTCCGAAGTTATACCACGACCATGGATTTACTAGATCGTAAACATGTGCTGGATGTCTATGCCTTGTACACATGACTGACGGATCCTATCTTGATACGTACTGGATATCATGAGCATCAATCCACACCCAACAAACAGGCGAAGGCCTGATCAAAGTGTGGAGGATAGCTCATATATCCACAGTGGTATCTCAAGTCGAAGGACCACTATGCTCGCTTAACTCGTGAAGGTTCCTATTGACGTTGGTGTACCATCTATTAGGAAACCTTCAATGAGTCGTTCAGTGTCTTATCAAATAAAATTCTACATGTCTATACGAGTCTCCCGAGACTCATGGTTCACTGGGATAAACCATCTGACCAAGTCACGATATACGACATGTACTAATCTCAGCGGATTTTACTAACCGACCCGTGTTAGCAAATCTTGACCATGAACTTTATTTAAGGATATACAACTAATAGTGCGCTTCCCAATGTCAATTACAAACTACGTTATAACTGCACAATATACTATAAATCCTAGGGTATTTGTCTAATATACACGTATCACTGAACCAGATTCAGTTTCGATCTAATCGTAATCAGATATATGATCGTAATTAGATCGAATAAACGTATAAAAGAAAATGGTGCTACCAATTAAAATAGTAATATTATGGAAAATAGAACCACTCATATTTATGAATCAGACATAAATACGATCCGGATTGGCACTCAGAGTACCAACCCTAACAATATATCCTTCTGATGTCCTATAAATCTTAATTCCTAAGATTACATCAGCTACTCCTAAATCTTTCATATCAAATCTGCTGGATAACATGTTCTTAGTAGACTGAATCAATTCATGATCACTACCAATTATCAGCATATCGTCTACATAGAGACATACAATGACATATCATTTTTGAGTAGATTTGGTGTACACACACTTATCATACTCATTGGTTTTGAACCCACTTGACAACATCTCCTTGTCAAATTTCTCATGCCATTGTTTAAATGGTTGTTTTAATCCGTACAAGGATTTTATAGGTTTGCACACTTCCTGTTCTTGTCCAAGAACATTGAAACCTTCTAGTTGTTCCATGTAAATCTCTTCATCCAATTCACCATTCAAGAATGCCGTCTTTACATCCATTTGATAGATTTCAAGACCAAATATAGCTGCCATGGCTATGATCATTCTTATTGATGTGATACGAGCCACTAGTGAATAGGTATCAAAGTAATCAAGGCATTCTTTTTGTCTATAACCTTTTATGACAAACCTTGCCTTGTACTTATCTATTGATCCATCTGGTTTCATCTTCCGTTTGAATATCCATTTGTAGCCCAATTGCTTACAACCTGGAGGAAGATCAACCAACTCCCAAGTATGGTTCTGTAGGATGGAATCAATCTCACTGTTGATAGCCTATTTCCACAAAGGTGCCTCCGGCGAAGACATTGCTTCCGTATAGCTTTGAGGCTTATTTTCTAACAAGTTTGTCAGAAAATCGGGACCAAACGACTTAGACGTTCTATCTTTTTTGCTTTGTCTAGGTTCGATTGTCTCAATGTTTGCACATTGATCTGACTCTTGGTCAACCTGATCACTGTCTTTGATAGTATCAATAGTTCTTTTGAGAGACTCTGTTCTTTGTCTTTCCTTACAAGGAAATTTCTCTTCAAAAAATATCGCATTCCTTGACTCAATTATCATATTCAGATTGATGTCAAGAATCTCAGACTTATGTACCAAGAATCGATACGCACTACTGTTGGGAGCATATCCAATGAATATACAATCAACAGTTTTGGGTCATATTCTAACCTTTTTAGGCTTAGGAACCATTACTTTGGCAAGACACCCCCACACTTTTAGGTATTTATAGGAAGGTACGTGATATTTCCACAACTCATATGGTGTCTTGTCCAATCTTCTGTGAGGAAGCTTGTTCAGAACGTAGTTCGCGGAAAGCAAGGCTTCCCCCCACAAATTCTGGGGTAGACCAGAACTTGTCAACATGGCGTTCATCATTTCCTTCAACGTTCAGTTTTTGCGCTCAACAATCCCGTTTTGTTGAGGTGAATAAAGAGCAGTAGTCTCGTGAATAATTCCATGATTGGAATAATATTCACCAAATGGTGACACATATTCACCACCTCTATCACTCCTGATTCTCTAGATTTTCTTACCAAGTTGATTTTCAACTTCGTTCTTAGAGTGTATAAAGCTCTCAATAGTTTCATCTTTGCTCCTCAGCAAATATACATAACAGAATCTTGTGCTATCATCGATAAAAGTGACAAAGTACTTTTTACCGCCTCTTGTTTGCATAATATTCATATCACACACATCAGTGTGTACAAGTTCCAAGGGTTCAGAACTTCGTTCTACGGAATGAAATGATGTTCTATGCATTTTTACTTCAACACATGCCTCACATTTATGTTGGTTATCAATTGCAAACTTAGGTATAAGGTCCATGTTAATTAACTTACGAATTGTATCATAATTAACATGTCCTAACCTCTCATGCCAAACATTTTGTGACTCAATAATATAAGCGAAAGTTGTAGCTTTATTATTAGCACTGTGTCGATTGACAGTCATTACATTGAATTTGAAAAGGCCCACAGTGAGGTATCATTTTCCTACATAAACATCATTCTTGGTCAATACAAATTTATCAGAAACAAATACAAGCTTAAAACCATTCTTGCTAAGAAGAGACCCTGAGACCAAGTTCTTCCGAATATTAGGAACATGCAAAATATTTTTCAATGTAAGCTCTTTTCCAGATGTCATTTTCAGAACTATTGTGCCTTGTCCAACCACTCTAGAGGTAGACGAGTTTCCCATTATCAGATGATCACCGCCATCGACCCTCTTGTACGAGAAAAACATATTGTTATCAACACATATATGACGAGTAGCCCCAGTGTCTACCCACCATTCTCTCGGATTCCCAACCAAGTTGGCTTTAGTTACCATTGTTGAGAGGTTCATCTCTGATATCTCATCAGTCAGCTGCTCATCTTCAGTGACATGGGCCTCATTTTTCTTTTTCTTGCCCTTATCCTGAGACTTCTTGTTTCTGCAGTTCTTTGCCATATGACCATTTTTTCCACAGTTGTAGCACTTCCCATTGAACTTCTTGTTAGCTTGGGAAGAATCAGCTCCACTATTCTTTCTCTTCTTGCTACCCTTTACACCTTCGACGATGTTGGCCTTAGACTCCATAGTCTTGTAGCTGGCCTTCTCAGACTTCATGTTGTCCTCTTCGATCCTCAATCGAACTCCAAGGTCTTCAAGGCTCATCTGCTTCTTTTTGTGTTTCAGATAGCTCCTGAAGTCCTTCCATGATGGAGACAACTTTTCAATGATGGTGGCAACTTGAAACGTCTCACAGAGTTTCATCCATTCATCCAATATTTCATGAATGATCAATTTCAGTTCACCCAATTGAGACATTACCGTTTTTGATTTACCATTTTGTAATCCAGGAACCTACCCATGATAAATTTCTTTTGCCCGGCATCCTCGATTTTGTATTTCTTCTTGAGAGATTCCCAGACAATCTTCGCAGAAGTCATGCCTTGGTACACATTGTACATGGTATTGTCAAGTCCACCCAAAAGGTAGTTCTTGCATAAGAAGTCGTCAGACGACCATGTCTCTTCAGTTGCTTGGCTGTTTCCGATTCACCATCCACAGGACCCGGAGGATCTTTGAGGTACTTATCCAACTGGAGAGTTGTCAAGTAGAACAACATTTTGCTATGCCACTATTTAAAGTTTGCTCCACCAAACTTTTCCGGCTTTTCTCCATGAGAGACCGGTACTGTGATGTTTTCGCTAGCCATGTGTAACTGGAAAAACCAACAGAGGTCAATAAGTCTACAAAAGACAAATTGCACAACGATCAACAAATGATCTTGTTCAAGTGATATACCAAGTATCCACTCGTTATTCTATTGGACAGTAGTCCCAATAAACACAAGTCCTTGAATTTTTGACTAAGGTTTCTTATGAAAAGTAAATAAAGGAATATTCCCAAAGGACGAGGGGGGTCCGGAGTAACCACTTAAATCCCTGACCATTTAGACTCTTATAGCCTTTTTGACAGAATATCCTTTAAACACTTCCTCAATAGAATCTCTTAGCAATTCAAACTTAGTATTACACTTCCAATTTCACAATACAATACTCAATATATGTAAATATATGTGTATGTGTCAATCAAGATTGGATGAAATTATTTATGTAAGATTACACTTTTAATTCTCAACCAAGTATGCAACACACAATTAATTTTCATCTTTATCACTATGTGTATGTTTGTGATAATTGAACACCCTACTAATAACTTAAATCTATACTACCAAGATTATTGTGATACAATATATGATTTTACTAAGTTAATATTATGATTAATTAAGTTAATCTAAGTCTCTTTCAATTTAGAAACAATTCCATGACTAATTTCGTTAGTGTCGCGTTCGTATTTACGTTCGAACGGGACTATCTCCAGTGTGTGCACGTTCGTGTAGCGTTCATAAACGCGTTCGAACGAAGTGTTCCAGAGAGTTCACGTTCGTGTAGCGTTCGAGAACGCGTTCGAACGGAGTATTCCAGAGAGTTTACATTCGTGTGGCGTCCGAAAATACGTTCGAACGAAATATTCCAGAGGGTTTACGTTCATATTGTGTTTATGACGCGTTCGAACGTTCTAAGGCAGAAGGCTTGCGTTCGAGTTGCGTTTGAATACGCGTTCGAACGTTCTAAGTCAGAAGGCTTGCGTTCGAGTTGCGTTTGAATATGCGTTCGAACGCTCTTACTAAAATTCAAATTTTCGCCTATGCATTCGTCGGGCGTTCGAACGCCCTTACGTATTTTTCATTTACAAAGTATATTTTCCATAAAATTTCTTATCAAAGCATGCGAATTTTCATCTAACAACACTAATATAATAAGTTCTTAAGATTCTTGGTGGATTAGTGTGTCATTAAATGAAATTAACATGCAACAAATAAATCACAAGGAAAGAACCAGAAAATAAATCTATACAACATGCCAACATAAAATTGAGAAAAACCTGGTGAAATGACGATATTTGCAGTCCAAGTCGAGATAAATCTATGTCCTTAAGAACTTATTAGCTCAGTCTCAGTGCTCTACAGATTTTGTGGCTAATGTTCTCCCAGGATAACTCGGATTCCTCTTGTTCAATGGGCACTCCTTAACAAGATCTTGAACTGGAAAATGGAGGGAACTCTCTCTGACTCAAAACAATGAAATGAGACTCACTAAATTCAAATGATTTTCTGATATTTGAGAATGAACATGGATGCCTCCTTATAAAGGCATGGAAGGGTGCCTTAAGGGCATCCTTTGATTGGGGTGCAACCCTCCAAATGGTTATACCCCTCTCATGCATCCCTTGGAGCCTAGAGATATGTTATCCTCAATTGGAGGACATGTCCCTACATGTATATACCCTTCCCATAGGGTACCATCCAAGGGACATGTCCATCATCCATCCAAAACAATAATATTTAAAGAATTTACAACAAGTACTAATACTTTGTCGTGTAAAATTTTTTAAATTTTTTTTGCATGATAAAATACTAGTACTTTACGTGCATTCGCATGAAAAATTCGTGCGGACATTCATATAGGAAAATGACTATATATATATATAAAGAAATTCATGTTTAAGACAAATGGTAGAAAGAACTCACGGAGCCGATCCATGTGTAAGGGCGAGTAAAATGAAAAAGTGTAGTTAAATTGTTGAGTAAAAAATTTATCAGTATGTTATCATCAGCTGCGGAATTTGATTCTGTACCATCTTGCGATGTGACATAAACACGATATTTGTTGAATGCTTTGTAATTTTTGTTACTTATATCCTCACTATTGTTTCTGATTTTATGGGTGGAATAAAATGAACTTTGGCAGCAATATTTCATAGACTGCTTCTTGCATTGATTCCTGTTAAGGACGCCATGTATTCGTGCCATTAATGGTAATTGAAGCGTCGTAACCCAACCTGAAATGGCTAAAAAGGCACTAAAATTCTTCAATACATAAAATATTATTTAATTTCTATAAGATTACGTGTCACTTTTCAATAATTTATCTAGTTATTATCCAATTTTATGTTATGGTCTTATAAATTACACAATAGTATTTTTTTTATAAGTTAATTTACTTGCAAATTAGTAGTATAAATGTTTCGTAGTAAAGCTTTTATTTTTATTAACATGGGGCAACAATGGTCCTAAGATGATGTTTCAGGTCTAAGTTCCAACAATAATTAATAATAAACAAAAAATCGTTTAATAGATACTTTTTATAAGTAGTCCAAAATTTCTTAATTTGGAAAATAAATTAAGAATATGAAATAAGTAAGATGAACAATTTCAATTTTCAATGTCAATGATAAACCCATTATTTCGAGAGATGAAATATATAAAGAAAAAGAAAGGAAGAAAAAGGGAAATAATAAAATTTTGAAACTCTGAAGGGGCCTTTAGGACAATGAAAATGATAAATAGGCTGTTCATAAAAAAAATATTTTTATTTTATTTTTCCAAAAGTTATAAGGGGTTTCAACCCTTTGTGCAACCTTATAAAGTTATTAAAAATGTAATTTCTTTGTTTTGAGAGTGGTAAGAACTTAGAAGGAAACGAGTACCTGCAGACTGTACATGTAAAGGGTGAGATTTTGGAGAGAAGCTTGAACAAGAACGCATGATTTGCTCTCCTTTTTCTTCACTCTATTTGTGCTTTGAGATTAACAAATTATTTTCATGAAATACTCGATAAATAGTTGTTGCAAACATACATACATACATATATATATATATATATATATATTATTAAAAAATGACAGAATCTTTAGGGAAGTCCGACAAGGAGTTATAAACTATATAATCCCCAATGTGTAAATGCCACAATACATCGTCAATTTCAATTGGCATTGATCCACCATTTTTTTTTTTTTTTTTAATTATCAAATCGCCAGCTCATCATGGAACTTCAAAGCCAAGTCTTTCTGATTTCATCTTAATTATTATAGTTAGATAAAACTACTATATATGTTGAAAATCGGCAGAATTTTCCATGTGTTTATACCTTATTTGCCTGCAAACCTCGTATAATTAAGAAACACTCCAAATAAACTTTTCTATAAATACATACCACACCAATATCATGTTCCCTCAAATCCATCAACATTACACTTTTAAGTTATTCAAGACCTCTCAAGCTTAAACTTCATTTCTAATTACATGAATACACCAATTAAAATAAATAGCTCTTATTCTTACTATATGACACAATATTTAACCTATATGTTGGAAATTTATCATACAATATTCGATGGAAATTTAAAATTTAAATTTTAAATTTTCATACTAAGATCGTATTATTAATTGGATGTTTTATGATAACAAAATATAATAAAATCATAAGTTAAGTTTTACCTTAAATCTTAATCAGTAATGGAGTTAAAATAATTCTTAATTTTCTTCTTGTATAATCTTCAAAAGCCGTCCAAATGCTAGGTCTCCAATGATAGGCCGAAAATTTACAAAAGAACTTAACGATAAAAAACGGAGAATAGAGTATGAATTTTTCCGAAGAAGAGAATCTAGAATGAATTTTTCCGAAGCATAAGGACATTAAAGGTGATTCAGACGTGTGGGATGCGTGATGAAAATAAAGTGGATGCATTTGCTAAATGCGCCTATTAATCACACTCCACCAAATTACTAAATACGCTCAAGCCCAAATCAAACAAATAACAAGCCCATTTAAGCTTGTCATTGGGCATTATAATTTTAAAACAAAATAATTTAAATTGGGCCGGCAAAATTAAAGTTGTGAGGCTAAGCCCAAATCTAGAATAATCTTGTAATTTCTACTCTCTCATTGCAAAAATATATAAGAAATAAAGAAGCAACAAAATAGAAGAAAAATGCTCATTTTTTTTGGCTTACTGCCGAGAGAGAAGAAGCAGAAGGAAGACCTGAAATTGTTCTCCATTTTGTGAGTCAAAGAGAGTAGAAAGCTAAGGAGTCAAGCATAAATAAGTTCAAGAGGAACTCAATCAAGTCCAAGACAAGCCTTAGAAGAGAGGGAGTTGGATAATGATTGAATTCATCTTGAGGTAAGAAAAATCCTATTTTATATCCTGCAATTTCAGTTTGGTTGCAAATAATAATTATGTGAAGATGGATGATGATAATGTTGTATTGGTGTGGTAATTGTGAAGAAATGATTTGGGAATCGTAGTAAACCCTAGAAGATTGCTTGAATTAGGGATATTGAGTATGAGTAAGGGTTATGGTGTTGAAATGGAGTGTATCTAATGGAGTTGATGGGCGATGTTGACGATGAATTCATGCTCGTAGATGCATAAAAATGGTAAAATTAGAAATAGGTAATTTCGGCAACTAAGGGGGAGCTGAGTTTTGTTGTGTTTTATAGTTAATAATGTGTAACTATAGTATTAAAATACATACTAGTAATGGTTAAATCTAAAGGGTTAAAAAGGGCAGAGAGTAAAGGCAAGTAGCAGTGGATTCTATGAAGAAGTGCAGCCTGGACAGACCTCACTATTTTGGTCATTAAATGAATTCTAGACCTCCGTTTGACACACCGTAAAATTCTATGATAATTAGACATAATAAGGTTCAACATATTCAAAAATAAGAATTTTTGAACTTAACATGAATTTAGACCGATTTTAGAAAAGGGATGCCTGCTATTTTAGTTTCAGTCTTACCTGCACAGCTTGTGATGATATGCTTATAAGTTGAGTTCTGTAGGTCGAAATTAAGATCCATAAAATTTCGGGATAAACTAGATATATAAGAGAATAATATATCCAAAAATCAGAATTTTTGGACTTATGATGAAACCAAACCGAATTTTTGAAGTTGGGTGATCTGCTGCGAATACACCCAGTTTGTTTTCCTGATCACTCCTGAATTTTGGCTTGGAACTTGAGTTTCTAAAATCAAAACTGAGATCCGTAAAAACGGACATAAATTAGACACATTAAAGTCCATTCTATTAAAATTTCAGCCCTTGATTCTATTCCAATAAATATTAGTGAATTTTTGAATTTAACCTTTGAGCATGGGATTTTAACATTTTTGCAGAATTTGAAAATTTCGCTACCATACTTGCGTAATTTGAAATCTAGGTCCGTAAAATTCTTAGATGACCTGAGTACCCTGAATTTTTAGTGAATTTGGTATCTCATGCCTTGCATAACCTCATTCATGTTTAAGAATTACTTTTTGTCATACCTAGTCTAATGAATTCGATTTATTATATGTTATTGACAGGAGCTCACATCGTCAGCGATTCCATAGCGCGTTTCTAGAAAATCATCAATCTCAGTCAGTGGATGCTTTACTATATGTTTTCTTGACTTATAATTTAAAATGTTTCAAGTTTTGAAGTTTTATTTGTTTTGAGGTTTTAAATTGATAAATAATATGCATAATGATTAAATATTTCCGTCTCAACGCTTATTCAATGTTTTCATGATTTCTAAATTATCTATATGTTTTCGTTGAGATGCTCGATTGATGATATGTTTCTGCCCTGACGCTTGTTGCATGTTTTTATATTTTTATGACTCATCATATATTTCCACCGGGGTGCTTGTTTAGGGTCTCGTCCATCAGAAATGGATTGACCCGCTACCTTGTCGACAAGGGATCCTTCATTCCTCGCTCAGTCTATGCGCGCAACTTGGGCGTTGGGCGCTTGATATGTTTTTTACGACACATGCATGAAAAATAGTTTATAGACATGTTTTTAGAATTTTTTTATGGTTTGTTATTTTTTGTATCCACTCACCAGGTCATTCAAACGATCTGACCCCCCAACTCTACAGTTTTTTTTGCAGGTAGCTTTACCTGGTAAGCCATAGTCGAATGAGAGCCTGAGATTGAGGAATTGAGTTACTGCAGTCACTAGAGTATGGGTCTGTCATGCTAAGTTTGTTGTCCGCATTTAGATAAAATGCATATATGTCAGTTTGAGTCAAGTCTGAATGTATATGATGTTATATTAAATGAAGTATAAGTATTTATTTAAAGTCGGTAGTTATTCGTATAGCACAAATGGGTTCATGAATTAGCCTAATAAATGTCTATTTCAGTAATGTGGTCTAGAAAGTTTAGAAATGGTCAAAGGCTCAGGGTGGTGGTGAGGATCCATCACCTGCTGGTAACATCTCCATATTGGGGATGTTACATGATATCCACACAAAATAAAGAATTATGGATTATGGATTTCTCTAAATCAAAGGTGTTGATGGTGATTTTTTACCCTAAATAGGATTCAAATATAGATGAGGGATATATTCTTAGCCAAAAATGCATTATAGAGGCCCAAAGGCTCGGATAGACAGACGAAATTGGGTAGCAGAACCTGACCCCATTATACGGAGGGGTTCATGTAAGGGCTAATTGTATTGATAATAAAGTAAATTGAGATACCAACCCGATCTAAAGAAGAAGTGTGGACTTGGGTTCATTTGAGTATTTGTGGAAACTGACCTGCGGGGTCCATCTTCAGCAACCCGACCTGGTTGAAGAAGTCAGATGGAGTTTGACCAAGTATCTTCCACCTCGATACGCCGACCTAAGGAACGAAGATGGGATCACAGACCAATCTGCGTTGGAGTCAAGTGACGTATGTCATAAAGTGAGAAGATACCCTTCTAGAAGGCTAATGATGACTATGGAAAGACAGTGGTTCACCGTGAAAGTAGTCCCTGCCAGCCGCCATAGGCCGCCATCGATGCGGTGGCAAGGAAGTGGCAGAGCAGAACCGTCATAGGCCGCCATAGGTCGGTACAGTGACAGAGAAAATTACTAATTTGATTGGCCGAATTATGGGTAATTGAGGAAACTTATTACTGTAATGATAACTGTGACATAAGCTGACATCATAGGCGGTGAAATAGTGGATTCAGAAGTCTATATAAATGAGTTGAAGTTTCAAATTCAAGAGAGAAAAAATTGGCAATTCAACACTTAGAGAGAAATCAGGAACCAAAAACCTAGTGATAGAAAGAGAAAACTGGTCGGTTGTATGACCATTGAGAAAATTATAACGGGCCAGTGTAAGACCCGAGGTGTCTAATGTAAGATCCGAGGTGTTATAAGCCATTTGTAAGCTCATAACACCATTTGTAGCTCGGGTCGGTCTTGACCCCGAGCAGTAATAAAACCACCCATTTTCTCACGTGGATGTAAGTTGGAGGCACCCTCCGTCGAACCACGTAAATCCTTGCATGTGTGATTTACCTGTCTTCTTGCTGAGTTTGCATTTGGTTCCATACTAACCAAACAAATTCATGGCTGAAGGAGGTTTATTCGAGAGGTTAATTTTCCATATTGCCATTTGAAAGAAAAACAACCGTCAACAGTTGGCGTCGTCTGTGGGGAGAGTACAAGAAGCAAAAAACACACTAAGACAATGGCAGAAGATGCAAACCCTATAGCCTTGGAGACTTCAATGGCGGAGTGAATGGAAAAGTGTAATAGCCGAAATTTCACGTAATTGTTACATTAAAATTTGATTGTTAGAATGAAATTTTTTCTAAACCTTGGGGGTAGTAATTTGTAGTAATTTGAAATATAAACTTGACATGGATGGGATACAAAATTACCAAAAGTATCTAGATGAAATTGGACCAAAGATCAGGAGTGTAATTAGAAGCCAACTTGGTTGTATTTAGAAGCAATAAAAATAAGCCCAAAATAATGGCAAAAAAAATAAAATCGGCCAATATATATATTTGCTCCTAGATCTTTCTTCATTTCTCATGATAATAGCTCATGTCTTGAAAAATATAATAATAAAAAAAACCTTTAACAATAGCATATATGGTCGAAAGTCTAGAGAGAAGAGGGAAACTTACTTTTTTTATTTTTTATTTTATTTTATGAGAGTGGGTTCAATGGTTGAACACTTGAGAGCTTGAAGGGAGAAATATTTTGCTTGATTTCAAGCCAAGCTTTGTGAAGGAATTAAAAAAAAAGGGATACAAGGATGAATGGGTGTCTATAAGTTTTAGGGGAGTAATTGAACAAGATTTCTACTTCTATTAAAGGTAAGAGAACACTTCCAAATTAATTAGTTTACTTGTACATGTAATTGAATTTATATGTTGGAGATGTTGATGATTTGTGTGATGTATGATGTTGGAATGATGATAAATGGTTTCGAATATGCGTTGTGCACTTTAATAAATTCTAAAGCTTATTCATGAATCCTAGATTCATTTTTGAGAGTTGAAGAAGTTGAGTGGAAGATAAAATGGTTAAATGCATGTATGGTAGTTACATTAACTGAGAATTGTGGCGATTGAAGACATTAGAACGTGTTCATAGTTAAGGGTAAACTCGACAATGAAAAGTGCTGGAAAATTGAGTGTATTAATGCATAATTGATGAGTTATTGAAATGTTTATTTGTGTAATGATGCTGTTATTGAATGATGCTGATGTGTAGTGTGGTGTTGGTTGATAAGGGTTATTGAATTATGAACGTGGTGATAACACGGGTAAAATAAACATGAGAAGTAGTAAAAGAAATGTGTATAGGTAACACACCAAGTGTTCGATGAATTAAACCTTAATAGCGTTGAATAATTGATCAATTTTGTGCATGATAATATGTATTTAACTTGTTAAGCACAGATGTAATGGCTAAATTAAGTAAAGATAGTTGAGCAGTGAATGTAATATTATGGGCAATGAGTTTGGATTAAGACAAGTTCCTGGCAGGCTGTGATATTTAGGTTATAACATGATTTTTAGGCATCCATTTTCCAAATTGTAAAATTATGGGTAAAACAAACATATTAAAGAACATCATTTCCAAAAATTGGAATTTTTGAACTTAATATGAATTTATGGCGAATTTTAAAAGTTGGACGCCCTGCAGATGTTTTAGTTTCTGTCTTACTTGAGCAGCCTGTGATGATTTGCTTATAAAGAGTTCTGGAGATGGAAATCAAGATCCGTAAAATTCTTTATAAATAAGACATATTAGAGGGAAACATATCCAAAAATCAGAATTGTTGGACTTGAGATGAGGTCTGACCGAATATTTGAAGTTGGGTATACTACAGTTGTTACATTTTGTTTTTATCTGAACAACCCCTAAATTTCAGTTTAGAACTTGAGTTTCTGAAATCGAAAATGAGATCTGTAAAAACCGAAATAAACTAGACACATTAAGATCAATTCTATTAAATTTAGCCCTAGATTCCATACCAATTAGTTGTACTGAATTTTCGAATTTAACCATTGAGCATGTGATTTTAATGATTAGGCAGAAATTGAAATTTCGCTACTGCACTTTCGTAACTTCGAATCTAGGTCCGTAAAATCCTTAGATAACTTGAGTACCCTGACTTTTAGTGAATTTGGAATTTCATACGTTGTATAGCCTAATTAATATTTAAGAAATATTTTTGCCATGCCTAGTTTAATGAATTCGATTTATTATATATTATTGGCAGGAGCTCACATCGTTAGCGATTCCATAGCGCGTTTCTAGACAATCATAAATCTCAGTGAGTGGATGCCTTATTTTTTATTTTCTTTACTTATAATTTAAATTGTTTCAAGTCTTGAATTTTTATTTATTTTAAAGTTAAATCGATAAAAGAATATGCATAATGATTAAATATTTCCGTCTCAGCGCTTGTTAAATGTTTTCATGATTTTTTTTTTTCAAATTATTGATATGTTTCCGCTGAGACGCTCGATTGATGATATGTTTCCATCCTAGTGGTCGTTGCATATTTTTTATGTTTTCTTTTACGACTTATCTTTATGTTTCCGTCGGGACAGTTTGTTTAGGGTCTCGTCCATCATAAACTGATTGACCGCTACCTTGTCGACAATGGATCATTCGTTCCTCGCTCAGTGTTCGCACTTGGGCGTTGAATGCTTGAAATATTTTTGACGATACATAAATGAAAAATGGTTTATGGACATGTTTTAGATTTTTTTCTTATGGTTTGTTATTTTTAGTAATTACTCACCAGGTCGTTCAAATGATTAGACCCCCCCAACTCCACAGTTTGTTTTGCAGGTAGCTTTATCTGGAGAGCCATAACCGAATAGGAGCCTAAGATCGATGAATTGATTTTACTGCAGTCACTAGAGTATGGGTCTATCCAATGTTTAAAAATACGTGGCGGCGCCTCGAGGCGGCCGGCCATTGAGGCGCGAGGCGGACGGCCTCGAGGCGAAAATCGGAAAAATAATTAAAATCGTAATATCAGAATAATAAAAACATGTTAAATCCAAAATACATTCATTTCTTCAAAATATATTTCTCTTCTTTGTATGAATCTATAAAATATTTATTCAAATTATCATAAGTTTACCGAAAAAAATTACTGAAACTTCTTAAATTAATAAAATGTGAGTTCGACTTTAAAATTTACCATTTTAGTAATTTTTTTTTATTAATATGGATTATAGCCTTTCATGCTAAAACATGTGTGTTGAACTTTTCTTCCTAAAAAACTTACAAAATAGTTGAAAATATAATAAATAATTGCCAATCATTATTATTGCAGTTTCTTCCCAATTACCGTTGGACCCATTAGTGTCTTCCCGTTGAAACTTGAACTATTGTCATCATTCAAATAATTCAACCAAACGATTAGTAACATATCACTCATACAAACAATTCAATAATTTATTTATGTGATATTATTAAAGATTTAATATAATTATATGTCATATATTTATTAATTAATTATATTACGTCGTTAATATTTTTATTGTATCAAAAAATTACTGTGTGATGATCATCCACAATCAAATAGAAAATTCAGAGGAAAAAAATATAATATTTATAATATTTCACATGAATTGATCATACCACTTTACCCATATTACCATTCAAAATGGAAAAAAAAAAACAAACCCTAAAACAGAACTAAGAAAATATGTAAGTAAAATAATAATAATAATATATATATATATATATATATATATATATATAAGCAAAACCCTAATCTCGAGTTTGCTGATGATCAATACGAGAAGTTGGAAACAGAGTCAAAAGCTCTGGCGGCTCGTTACCTCTCGGTGTACTCAACGGCGATGGATGCAAGTAAAAATCCTTTTCAGCGATCGCCTTTTCCTTCTCGGAAAGAGCCGGCGACGACGGTGAAACCGTATCGGCGAGGGATGCAAGTAAAAAATATTTTGCGTGAGGCGGCTGCCTCAAGCCGCCTCGCGCCGATTTTGCGTGAGGCGGCTGCCTCAAGCCGCCTCATGCCGATTTGGCGTGAGGCAGCCGGCTCGGAAAAATCGAAAAAGGCGGCCGCCTCAACGCGCCGTCGTCGCGAAGCGGCGACGCGACACCTTGAGGCGGCCGCCTCGACCACATTTTAAAACAATGGGTCTATCGTGCTAAGTTTGTTGTTCGGATTCAGATATAATGCATGTATATCGGTGTGAGTCAAGTCTAAAGGTATATGATGTTATTTATTTAAGGTATAAGTATTTATTTAAAGTCAGTAAGTTGTTCGTACAACACTAATTGGTTCGTGAAATAGTTTAACAAATGGCTGTTATAGTAACATAGTCAAAGAAGTTTAGAAATGGTAAGAGACTCAGGGTGGTGGTGAGGATCCATCACTTACCGTTAACATCTCCGCACTGGGGATGTTAAAAAAAGATTACGGTTGGAAAATGAGAATGCCCGAAAGGAACGAGAAGCAACCCAAGCCTATATAAAGACTATGATGGAAAAGATTAAGAAATTGGAGAATAAATCGGGAGAGAAAACGCACACAGGCCCTAGCCAATGAGGGAAGAGATCTTAGCAAGAAGAGAGTAGTCGAAGTGGAAGGGGATCACGAGAAGGAGAGAAAAAACACACACAAGGTGAGGTCTGTATTTGTGGCTAGTGTGAGAAGGAGACCTGTGAGGATGACGATGATGGGCGAAACCCAAAATTATCTAGTAATACTCCCAACTTTGAGGAGAGTGAGCTCGAGCGATATCAGGATTGGGGTGAAGAGCTCCAAGTAGGAAGAGATATCACGCTCGGAGGAGCAAGTATAATGGGGCCTTTAGTCGATAAAATGAGGACACTGAGATTCATATGAGAGACTGGTTCAAGAAAGAAATAGGAAAATTAGAGAAAAGCACGCGGGGAGGTGGTCTGGATGACCAAGACGAAAACATCCTCTTTTACTAAGGAGGTGCTGAAGGTACAGTTCCTTATGAGGTTAACCATGCCAGCAATTGACATTTACAAGGGGGACACATACCCTAGGTCATACGTTGAGAAATTCACCTTGCTTTTGGAGATTCAAGGAGTGGTGAGGGAAGCAGTTTGTAAAATATTCCTCCTGACCCTATGAGGACTGGCCAGCTTGTGGTTCAGGAACTTGAATCCAGGGAGTATTAGCAGCTTTTCACAGTTGAGGAAGTCCTTTATGTGTCATTTTAAAGGAGCATACACACCGAGGAAGACGGTCGGGTCGCTGAGAATTATTAAACAGTGTGACGATGAATCACTGAAGGGTTGCATCGATCGATACCATATCTTGGTGTTAGCGGTTGGGGCGTATGAGTCCCCAGAAGCATTGGAAAATTGCACTGATGGTCGATAGGTTGTGGTCCCACCTCATGATTTAAGAGGTTTCAGACTACGCAACAACCTTGGAACATGCAATGAGGTTTTTGCTAATTGTTGAAGAAAATAAGATAGCCAGAGGGGTTGTAGCTCCAGCAAAGAAAGAACAAAGACCAGATACCCATTGCGACAGAGGTGGCGGATGGAGGGGACCATCCCCGAGGCTTCAGGAATTCAGACCCTTAACTCATGGTAACCCAAAGCCTGAGAGAAGACTACCAGTTAAGGTTGCCTATGTTATGGGGGGCACTGCATACACGGCTTTCAACCGACCCCTGTTCCAGATAGCTCGAGAAATACATGACAATGGGCTTTCGATAAAGCTCGACCCCAGAAGGTTTCTGGTGGATAAGAGGGATAATCGGGCCTATTGTGCACATCACAATTCGAGGGGACATACCACTGAGGGCTGTAGGGATTTCCCGGAATATGTGGAAGACTTGGGAGGAATTGTTACCTAAAAGAATGCATCGATCACGAGGTTATAAAGGTGAGACAAATAAGATAGCAAAGGCTCGTGTTCACTGTTTCCGGGGGAAGGACATTGGCATGGGATTTAAATAAGGCAAGGAAAAGTTACTTCTGAATCAACAACCACGAGGTGATGACCACTGAGAAAACAATGAGAATTCAGAGGACCAAGCTAATCCCGATAATGTTCATAAATGAATATGCTCAATGAGTAAGCTACCCTAATGACGATGCACTCATATTCAAGGCCAATATTTGTGGGACCGAGGTAGATCGAATATTGGTGGATACAGGGAGTACAATGGACATTTTATCTAAGGAAGCCCCGAATAGGCTGGGAGTAGAGTTCACCATTTTGATACAGAATGCAACGCCCTTGTATGGGTTTGGGGGTGCTACGGTTGTCCCATTGGGTCAGGTGCAGCTTATAATGACCATTGGGACAGCCCTCGATTCCCGGATTATAATGATGGACTTAACCGTAGTAGATTGCCTGAGTAGTTACCAGGTGATTTTGGGGAGGCCGTTGATGATGAAATCAAGGGTTGCTATGTCGAGATACTACTTGAAGCTGGATTTTCCGATTAGAGATGGGGTTGGGGTAGTGTGTGGAAGTCAAAAGTTGGCTAGGAGTTATTTTGCAGCCACCTCGAAGAAAACCTCGTGTGTTGATGATCTCGTAGTGCATAAAAAGAAGGAGAGAGACCTGGAAGCAGCCAAGGTGGAGTCGACCGATCCTCGACCTGAAGACCCCACTCAGTATGTGGGAGCAGGAGATAAGCTAGCGTCGGTAGAGCTATTTCTCTCTGAGAAGTTGGTCAAGGTCGGGGCCAGGTTACATTAGGGCTTGAAGGGGAAGCTGGTAGACTTCCTGAGGGAATACGCGGATGTCTTTGCATGAGCCATAAGGATATTCCCATGATAGATCCTCTGGTTATCAGTCAGCACTTGTCGATAGATTCGCCACACAAGGTGGTAAAACAGCAAAGAATGATCTTCAACTAAGAGTTGTATGAGGCCATTCATGCCGAGGTAGACAAACTGCTAAATGCTGGATTTATAAGGGAAGTTAAGTACCCATAATGGGTATCAAATGTGGCCTTGGTGAAGAAGGTTCATGGCAAGTGGAGAATGTGTGTGGACTTATCCGATTTGAATAAGGCTTGCTCGAGTGATAGTTTTTTGCTTCTGAAGGTGGACCAGTTGATGGATTCAACAACTTGTCATAGGCTGTTAAGTTTCATGGATGCATTCTCGGGGTACAATCAGAGCAAAATATATCCCGGATGAAGAAAAGTCAGCCTTAATTACAGATTATGGGATGTATTATTATAGGTGATGTCCTTTGTGTAGGAACTATTTTCCTTAGTGCGACAGACGTTGCTTTCGTGGGTACCGACTCCGGTATGGATCTTTAAAATTTTCTTTGCCTTCTCCCTTTGTTGTAGTAGGCGAAATCAATCTTTTGACAACCATTCGATCTTCCGAACTATGACTCGAAACCAACAAACCGAAGTGTGGGCTTCACTCACAAAGATTAAACTCTAAACAATTTAGAGAATAAAA
This sequence comes from Zanthoxylum bungeanum, assembly GCA_019454045.1. NCBI lineage: Eukaryota > Viridiplantae > Streptophyta > Magnoliopsida > Sapindales > Rutaceae > Zanthoxylum > Zanthoxylum bungeanum. Next base: position 50,825 of record SKCR01036342.1, on the reverse strand, counting down.
ATGTCACAATGGTGTTTAGCTTTTGGAATTTCAAACACTCTCATAACACTTGTGAATGCTTGAACTCTCTCTATTTTCTCTCATTTTCACTTGTGTGAATGAATGCAAAATGTTAACCTTAGAAGTGAGAGAAATGGTAGAGATTATATTTTCTTACACAAGCCAACTAACATTGTCATTAAGCATCTAATGCTTTCTTGCAATGGCCAACAAAAAAATGTGAATGTCATACCAAAGCACAAGAAATGATAAGCTAAAGACAATGACTTTGTCATTAAGCATTTAATGCTTTCTTTCAATGGCAAACACATAAATGTGGAGGCCATACCAAAGCATAAAAATAGATTAGCTAATGACAAAACTATTAGGTGTACACATGCCACCTAATAGATATAATAAGTGTTGGGAAACGGCCACGAGTGCGCAGCGGAAAAATAAAATTATTAAAATTATGATGCCGCTTTTCCTTTGCCCAAGACCCATTTGTTTTGATTATTCTACAAGCCTAGGCATGTTACTATATATTCTAAGCATAAAACTCATAAAACATGCAAAAAACATAAACCTAAACATGCTAACTATCATAAGAACTCTAATTAAAATAAAGAAATAAAAAGACTTACTTGAACCGTAAACTCCTCCAGTCCTCCCTTCAATCTACAAGATTTTCTCGAACTCAGCAAGCTCTTCCACGTTCCAAAGAGCCACCCAAGTGTGTGGCCTCCAAAGATGCACACACCAAAGCCAAAACTCAACGGCAAGACTACGCCTTGAGTGCACGGGTATTTTGCCCTTGGTGCTAGCCTAGGCAAATACCTCAAAACTTTTAACTCAAGGTTCATCTAGTCAATTAGACTTAAGGATCCTCAAAATCAGTGGCTTACTCTTAAAACTTTAGAGTTGCTCACTTGTATAAACCAAAGATTTGAAAGGTTTGGTGTAAAAATTTGTGAAGAATTCTTTGGGTTTATATAGTGCTACAAAGACAACAAAATTAATTAAGAATCCGATGTGGGATAAAAGCCAATTTAATCTTAGCCATTGGATCTTAATTTAGTGGTTTAATGAGATTATAAAACCCTAATAAGAGTTTGAGCCGAATTGGAATTCAAAACAAATAACAAAAATAACAAAAATGTTTTTTACTATTCACGCAGTACTATTCACGCAATACTATTAATGTGAATAGTTTTTTTTTTAATTCCAATTCCCAAAGTGCCCCTATCGTCATTCACCAATCCCTAAGCCACTATGGAACCTCATAAATGATCTGTTCAATAATTAAACATATTGAACCATTTATGAACAATTCCTACATCAATCATATATGCTGTTAAATATGTACTGTGCACTGTGAACCATTGATTTCGACTTTGTTGTGTGTGACCTTTTGGGTTCCCTTCAAGTTGGACATGAAATGAATCGTGATAATTTAATCGAACATAAATTATCCTCCGATCAGATGGTCGTTCGATTTCAATGACCAAGGTTGACATCTAACAACATGCCAATGCCTCCAAATGAGAAGGAAATATATATATACCCATTCTGTATGCGATTTACATATGATACGGTCCCTCGCCTCACTGTATCCCCACCTATTGACCTAGGGTACGAAAAGTGTCTACCCATATGGTCAAAGATATGATGTTGATAGTGTCATGAATCGTGCTAACCCAAAAATCTCACATGATTCTTCCACTGTGGCCAGAGTCTCAAGCACTGATCACACATATCAACCCGCGAATTGGAATACTACTCTTATAAGAAAATATTATCTGAGAGAGTGGCAATTCTCTGTTGTATCTTTACAAACTTCATGTGTTTCAACAAATGACCCAATCATACCCTTATGACCAGATCTTTTGAACCGGGGAAGGAGAATGTCAAAGTTATTTGATCCACACATAAGATTATAAAGACCTCAAGTCTAAAGACTAGTCATATAATCGATACATGAAAGTTCTCACAGACACATGGGATAAACACTCCATATGAAAACTCTCGGCGGTCAGTTCGATGGACACGAGCAACTCATGCATCCATGTGATACACCAAGCGGACGGATCTCTGCTAGTAGCCTATGAGATTGGCTACCCCACTTAAGGGCAGATCATATTATCATGCTAGTCTCTTCGCTTTATGAACGCCCAGATTATTCACAAAACTATGACTAGAAACATTTAAGAGTAATGATTCTCATAAGGCGTGGAAGCCATCGTCTTATTACTCCAAGGGTTTTATTACAGTGTTGATGATTCATATAAGTTATGTAAGACACGTATAATAAAGATTGCCATTTTATTAATTAATGAAAATATTACAAATACATGTACATATAGCACATCCACAAGTTGGGTATAGGGCATATCCCTAACAATCTCTCACTTGCACTATAGCCAACTAGTATGAATCTGGACACCATACTCTCGGGTGTGCCTATCATGCTTTTGTTGAGTCAGCCATTTAGTCAGAGAATCTGCAAGATTATCTTCTGTGGGTATTTTCTCTATAATAACTTCTTTTCTCTCAACAATCTCCCTGATGAGATGAAATCGCCTGAGTACATGCTTGGATTTCTGGTGGGACCTTGGTTCCTTTGATTGAGCAATGGCGCTCGTGTTGTCACAGTACATCGTGATGCCATTCTTTATCGTAGGAAGCACTTCCAGTTCCGTGATGAACTTCTTTATCCAGATTGCTTCTTTAGCTGCCTCAGATGCTGCAATATACTCGGCTTCAGTGGTGGAGTCTGCTGTAGTTGACTGCTTTGAGCTTTTCCAACTGACAGCAACGCCATTCAAAGTAAACATATATCGCATTACAGTAACCAATGACTTTCATCTCAGAACAATCTCCGTATGTCAAAAACACATCCTTAGTTCTTCTTAGATACTTGAGGATTGTTTTGACAGCTGCCCAGTGTTGCTCACCAGGATTTGCCTGATACCTACTCGTTATGCTAAGAGCATAAGAGACATCAGGTCTTGTACATAGCATGTCGTATATGATCGATCCTATTGCTGAAGCATAAGAGATCCTACTCATACGCTCTCTATCTGAAGGAGTATGTGGACATTGCTCCTTAGATAATTTGATTCCATGACAAGTAGGTAAATTACCTCTTTTGGAATCTTCCATTTTGAATATTTTCAAAACTTTATCTATGTACGTAGATTGAGAAAGTCCTAACAACCTCTTAGATCTATCACGGTAGATCTTAATGCCGAGGATGTAGGCTTCTTCTCCCAAATCTTTCATGGAGAAATTCTGAGATAACCATTGCTTGGTGGCTTGCATCATGGGAATATCATTCCCGATGATTAATATGTCATTGACATATAATACAAGAAATACAACAGCACTCCCACTACTTTTCCTGTAAACACAAGGCTTATCTACATTTTTGATGAAGTCAAATTCTTTGATTGTCTCATCAAATCGTATATTTCAACTTCTAGAGGCTTGCTTGAGTCCATAAAATGATCGTTTAAGCTTGCATAATTTATTATGATCATCCTTAGATGCAAACCCCTCAGGTTGTGTCATATAGACTTCCTTTACGAGGTTCCCATTAAGGAAAGCTGTTTTGACATCCATCTGCCAAATCTCATAATCAAAGTGTGCAGCTAGTGCCAGTAAAATTCGAATGGACTTTATCATTGCAACATGCGAGAAGGTTTCCTCATAGTCAATTCCTTGGATTTGTCTATAACCTTTCGCCACCAACCTAGCCTTATAGGTTTGGATGTTGCCTTCTGCATCAGTTTTACGCTTGTAAATCCACTTGCAGCCTATGGGTTTTATCCCTTCAGGTGCATCTACCAAGTCCCAGACTTGATTCTGATACATAGAGTCTATTTCGGATTTCATGGCCTCAAGCCACTCGACTGAATCAATGTCACGCATTGCTTCGTCATAACTGGTGGGATCGTCATTATCAATGACCTGATCATGTTCCTCATCAATATGGAAACCATATCTTTCAGGCTCATGTCTTTCCCTACCAGACCTTCTGAGTTCATAACCTTGTGATTGTTCCGTCTCTGCCCTTTTGAGGGGCCTGAGGTTTAATTCTATGTTAGTTTGTTCTTCTCGTACCTCATCGAGGTCAGGTCTACTCCCACTATATTTCTTGATAATGAATTCGTTCTCTAGAAATTTAGCATTTCGTGAGACAAATGTTCTTTGTTCATTTGGAACATAGAACACGTATGCTCTTGAGTTAAAGGCATATCCTACAAACTTACATTTAACTGCCCTATCATCCAATTTGTTAGTTTGTGTGAGCTTGACATTTGCGTCACATCCCCGAACTCTTAGATAACTAAGACTATGACGTTTCCCAGACCATAACTCATATGGTGTTTGACTAACAGTCTTGGAAGGAACTTGATTTAGTAGTAGTGTTGCAGTTTCTAAAGCAAGACCCCAAATGAAAGAGGTAGATCTGTGCCTGACATCATTGATCGGACCAAATCTAATAATGTTCGATTTCTCATTTTGGAGACCCCATTATGCTGTGGAGTTCCTGGAAGAGTCCACTGGGAAATAATGTCATTTTCTCTCAAGTAATCTTGAAATTCGTTGCTTAATTGAAATTCGTTGCTTAAGTATTCACCACCTCGGTCAGACCTTAGTGACTTAATACTTTTATTAAGCTGGTTTTCTATTTCAGCTTTGAAGTCTTTGAATTTCTCAAAGGCTTCAGATTTGTACCGCATAAGGTACAAATACCCATATCGCGAGTGATCATGGATAAAGGTAATGAAGTAGGAGAATCCACCTCTAGCGGTGACTAACATTGGTCCGCATACATCAGAGTGTATGAGTTCTAATGTCTCCGCTGCACGCTGTCATTTACCTTTGAAGGGTAATTTGGTCATTTTACCCAGTAAACAAGACTCACAAGTTCCATAAGGTTCATATTTGAAGGGTCTGAAATACCCATCCTTATGTAGCTTAGTTAATCTTGTTTCATTGATATGACCTAAGCGACTGTGCCATAGAAGTGATTCATTGAGATTATTCGAGTTAACGTTGTATATATTAGAGGTTGAACATTTTTTGTTAGTTTGTAAGACATAGATACCATTATTCAAAATACCATCTCCATATTTTATTTCATTGAAATAAATAGAACATTAATTACAACTTATTAGGCATGAAAAACCTTTATTACATAAAGAAGAAATTGAAATGATGTTCTTTACTAGAGAATGTACATAAACACAATCTTCTAAGTCTAAAACTAAACCATTCGGCAAAACTAATGAATAAGTCCCCACGCACAATGCAGCCAGTTTTGCTCCATTACCCATGCGTAAGTCAACCTCCCTATGACGGAGTCTCCTACTGTTTCTCAGGCCCTGCACATTGTTACATAAGTGAGTCCCACAACCGGTGTCAAGCACCAAAGTAGAAGGTTCAGAGTTTTGAGAATATAGTTCAATCATATACAACATACCTGAAGCATTGGGCTTCTTGGCTCTTGGGCTTCCATAGCTTCTTTGGCTTTCAAGGATCTGCAGTTTTTCTTCCAATGACCATTCTTTCCACAAAATAAATATTTCCCCTTTCCCTTTTTCTTCTCCACCTTACCATTGGGCTTTAGGTGATCTGGAGCCTTGGCCTTGCCCTTATTTTTCTTTGGGCCTCGTGGCTTCAGGTCCGTACCCGTAAGCATGACGAAGGTTTTAAGCTTTGGTTTCAAGTCCTTCTCTGCTTGCTTTATCAGATTGTGCAATTATGCTAAAGTAGCTTCTTTATCAGACAGATGAAACTGCATAATAAAGTTAGAGAATTCTTTTGGTAAGGACTGAAGAATTAGATCCTGACATATCTCATAATCCATGATGAACCCGAGGTTGGCCATTTTTTCAATGTGGCCAATCATCTTAAGCACATGTCCACTAACAGATCCTTCCTTATACCTTGTTTGGAATAAGACACATGACACTTGGAATCTCATGGTATGAACAGAAGTTGCATACAACTCCTTCAAGTGAAAGATGATGGTTTGAGCATCCATATCTTTGTGAGCTTTCTGAAGTTCGTCCGACATAGAGCCAAGCATTATACAAACTGCTTGCTCATCATCATCGACGTGTTTCTTCCAAGCATCAAATGTATTTTGGTCAGCATCTTCTGCGGGTTCAGGGGGAAATGGTCTTTCAAGAACATAGAAAATCTTTTCTTGTCGTAAGACAATTTTAAGGTTTCTAAACCAGTCATTGTAGTTGTCCCATTTGAGCTTATGCTCATCAAGGATGGAACGAAGTGATACTCTGTTTGCCATTTGAATGTTTGTGAAATATTTTAACCCACATGTTAAGAGAGAATGTTAAAATTAGGAATATGTTTTCATTAATGTTTCATAATAACATGGACTTTTAATATTATGAATTTGCTTCCACTCAATTGTTTTAAAATTTTAAGCAAATCGCATCAACCCCAATATGATGGATTTCTTGTGGGCAAGAATCCCATTATCATCATTTCATAACTCCGACTAGGGCCGGTCGTTATAAAATACGATAATTAGGTAGGTTCCCAACCAATTTATGATATAAATCACAATTCCTTGATCATTGGGTTGGGCAATCAAACATGTCATAGCTTATGCTAGTCCTTTTGGACACCCAATCTTTGCCACTAAGTTATAAGACCACGCCTAAGGGTCGCTGCGTCTTATGACTCAGAAAAGTCAAACCATTGTCAATAGTACGATTTTGGGACAAATTGGTATTGGTCAGTCTGGTAAAGCCTAGTCCTGCCAATACGGTTTAAGCCCTTTGAGTCTATACTTTACAATGGGAGGTAAATTTTAGACTTAAATTATTATTGAGGATTTTAGCAAGTTTAAGTGAATAACTGTCAAATGGATTCCTCCATTGAAAATTCCCCAAAGGGAGGGTGGAGCGAACTCTCTTAAATACCCTTACTTCTTAGGCTCTTATCGCATTGGTGACATGAATAAACAATAGATCCTCCAACTTAGTCCAACACTTTAAATATGCTTTAAGGTAAGCTTTGAGTAAATGATTATCTAGATGTCTTCACAGCTTTTCCTTTTGGCTATAAAAAGGTAGTGAGTGAAGGAAGACACCAAATCATAATCTAACTCTAATAATACATTTGGTTAAATTAACTTTAGTTTGGAAAGTTTTATTAACGCCTTGGTCCCACCCCACTTGTATCTTTTATAATGTCTTTTATTATAAACAAGTGATTTATATTTATTAGCCTTAAAGGTAATAAATCTCTAAGTTCATAACGGAATAATTACTTAGCTAAGGGATAAGCAATACACTCTCTATTTCTTAGAAAGTCTCTAGATGCATGCACCCTAAAATAATCATGCCAATTCTAATCATACATAGAATCATCAAGCATATGAGTTTTAATATGTTGGAATTATTTTAGGCATTAAATAACTTTGATTAATATTTAATTATGATATTGCATTTTATTTTATTCAAATAAATTTACTATTCACATTTTTCTGCAGACCCGTGAACTTTAAATGCAATTTCACAATTCAAATCTTAACCAAATCATGCAAAACCTGTGCCTAAAATTAAGTTCAGGGTGTTAGCTTTCCATCGAGCTTTTAAACACCCAATTTGGAGTTCAAATGAGTGAGAACTTATCAAAACAAAAACGGCGCGCTGATACCACTGTTGGGAAACGGCTGCGAGTGCGCAGCAGAAAAATAAAATTATTAAAATTATGATGCCGCTTTCCCTTTGTCCAAGACCCATTTGTTTTGATTATTCTACAAGTCTAGGCATGTTACTATATATTCTAAGCATAAAACTCATAAAACATGCAAAGAACATAAACCTAAACATGCTAACTATCATAAGAACTCTAATTAAAATAAAGAAAGAAAAAAACTTACTTGAACCGTAGATTCCTCCAGTTCTCCCTCCAATCTACAAGTTTTTCTCGAACTCAGCAAGCTCTTCCACGTTCCAAAGAGCCACCCAAGTGTGTGGCCTCCAAAGATGCACACACCAAAGCCAAAACTCAACGGGAAGACTACGTCTTGAGTGCACGGGTATTTTGCCCTTGGTTCTAGCCTAGTCAAATACCTCAAAACTTTTAACTCGAGGTTCCTCTAGTCAATTAGACTTAATGATCCTCAAAATCAGTGGCTTACTCTTAAAACTTTAGAGTTGCTCACTTATATAAACCCAAGATTTGAAAGGTTTGGTGTAAAAATTTGTGAAGAATTCTTTGGGTTTATATAGTAGTCCAAAGACAACAAAATTAATTAAGAATCCGATGTGGGATAAAAGCCAATTTAATCTTAGCCATTGGATCTTAATTTAGTGGTTTAATGAGATTATAAAACCCTAATAAGAGTTTGAGCCGAATTGGAATTCAAAACAAATAACAAAATAACAAAAAAAAATTTTACTATTCTCACGGTACTATTCACGCAATACTATTCTTGTGAATAGTATTTTTTTAAAAATTCCAATTCCCAAAGTGCCCCATCGTCATTTATGAACAATTCCTACATCAATCATATATGCTGTTAAATATGTATTGTGCACTGTTAACCATTGATTTCGACTTTGTTGTGTGTGACCTTTAGGGTTCCCCTCAAGTTGGACAAGAAATGATTCGTGATAATTTAATCGAACATAAATTATCCCCCGATCAGATGGTCGTTCGATTTCAACGACCAAGGTTGATATCTAGCAACATGCCAAAGCCCCCAAATGAGAAGGAAAGATATATATACCCATTCTGTATGCGATTTACATATGATACGGTCCATCACCTCACTGTATCCCCACCTATTGACCTAGGGTACGGAAAGTGTCTACCCATATGGTCAAAGGTATGATGTTGATAATGTCATGAATCGTGCTAACCCAAGAATCTCACATGATTCTTCCGCTGTGGCCACAGTCTCAAGCACTGATCACACATATCAACCCACGAACTGGAATACTACTCTTATAAGAAAATATTATCCGAGAGAGTGGCGATTCTATGTTGTATTTTTACAAACTTAATGTGTTTCAACAAATGACCCAATCATACCCTTATGACCGGATCTTTTGAACCGGGGAAGGAGAATGTCAAAGTTATTTGATCCACACATAAGGTTATAAAGACCTCAAGTCTAAGGACTAGTCATATAATCGATACATGAAAGTTCTCACAGACACATGGGATAAACACTCCATATGAAAACTTTCGGCGGTCATTTCGATGGACACGAGCAACTCATGCATCCATGTGATACACCAAGCAGACGGATCTCCGCTAGTAGCCTATGATATCGGCTACCCCACTTAAAGGCGGATCATATCATCATGCTAGTCTTTCCGCTTTGTGAACGCCCAGATTATTCACAAAACTATGATTAGGAACATTTAAGAGTAATGATTCTCATAAGGCTTGGAAGCCATCGTCTTATTACTCCAATGGCTTTATTACAGTGTTGATGATTCATATAAGTTATGTAAGACACGTATAATAAAGATTGCCATTTTATTAATTAATGAAAATATTACAATACATGTACATATAGTCCATCCACAAGTTGGGTATAGGGCATATCCCTAACAATAAGTTGGAGAGCATGACAAGTCATATGGCTTTGTCTCCAAGGTAAATAAAAATCACTATATTAATAATGATTAAATTACCTTAAAATATGTTGTAGTAATTATCTCATAATTATTACTAACTTGATTATCTCATAATCAAGATTTGATTATCTCATAATCAAAGAATTGTAGAAAATATTAAGTTAAACTAATTTAACATAATTTTCATTTGTGATAATAAATATTGTTAATCTCATTAATAATATATAAATATAATGTGAGCATATTATTAGACAATCTAATTATATTAGATTTGCTACAGTTAATCAAGCTAGCACATGGACCAAATGGACCTACGGTTCTGAACTCCAATAATTCCGAAATATTAATTAAACACTTTAATCAAATATTACGAATTATTAACTCTGCGTTATTCCACTAAAAACTCAAAGTTGAACTCCTATTACCGTAGATGGATAAAATAAACCGAACAACTTCGGTGTCTATCAATATAGTCGTTACATATGGATATAGCCCTTAACGAATATCTCACAAATAGAACCAGGTCAAAAGTCTGTTAAACCCCTCTAAATCTTTTGTCTCTTAAGCACCAATGATTCTATAATGAACAATTAATTCATAACAATTATGAATATAAAACTTTCTATTCATAATAGAAAAGTTGAGCGCTCAAATTGTTTAAGTCCCGAATCAACTCTTAAAAGAGATATTCTTCTGATTCTCGTAAGAAGGAATGAATTTCATATCTATGTAAAACGTTTCCAGCTACACACCAAACCATATCCCCAAAATTTGTAGTTATTGGCTGGGAATGCAACACCAACCTCACCGTAGTAAATCAAAGGACATAGCCTATCATGCAAGAGTTCGTAATACACTCAGGATTAAGATCAAATCTATATATGACCAGAATTTATTCGGTTAATGGATATTAAAAGAAATTCGTATTTATCTGAGTCTAGTCCTATATGATCTCATCATACAAGGTACTTTCATTCCCATGTCACTACATGAACGATCCCGGATCAAGGTCGTCATTCAAGTATAGAATGGACCGCAGGTATAGATAAATCACAAATAAAGTACCCTCTTTGTTTGCTCTCTATGGACTATTTAGATTACCAACTCCAGACTTAAATCCTCGTGTGTATCAAACATACACCAAGTCTGAAGGTACAAGAGTAATCAAGGTAAATAAGACAATTTGACAATATGCGATATAAATCAAACAACTTTGATAAAAAAAATAATGCATTTATTATTATTACAATAATAAAATTCGTTTACAATACATGAATCTCTAGGACATAAATCCCAACACTTTCGGTTGAAGAATACTGGGGCGACGTATCAAAGGTTGGTGAACTGAGTCTTCAAGCCCTTCATTGGTAAGACAATGCAGGTCTATGTCGATGACATGATGATAATGAATGTAGTGCCCAAAAACCAATTGAGGGACCTCAAAGAAACTTTTAAACTCTTAAGGAGATATAATATGAGGCTAAATCCAAAAAAATGTGCTTTCGGATTGTCCTCGAGAAATTTTCTAGGGTACATGGTTAGCCCAAGGGGCATTGAAGTCAACCCTCAGATGATAAAGACAATATTAGACTTGAAGTCACTGAGGACAATGAAAGAGATGCAGAGCTTGACCGGTAGGGTTGCAGCACTCAACTGATTTATTTACAGGGCCACTAATAAGTGCCATGTCTTCTTCCAACTTGTCAAGAAAGTAAAGAAGGAAGTTGAATGGACGAGGGAGTGCGAAAATGCATTCCAACAGCTTAAGGGATACCTGACTCGACCTCCACTTCTGGCCAAGCCAAATCCGGGTGAGACTTTATTTCTGTATGTAGCTGTTTCAAAGCATGCTATAAGTTCAATATTGATACATAAAATAGATCAAATTTATAGGCCTGTTTAATATTCTATCAAGGCATTATTAGATGCAGAAACCCGATATTCAGCTTTTGAGTCAATGGCCTTATCTTTATTAATAGCTAGGGGTGCGTGCGGTTCGGTTTGGTTCGGTTTTTGCTAAAAACCGAACCAAACCATATTTTACGGTCCGATTTTTTTACCTCTCAAACCAAACCATTAAATAACAGTTTGGTTCAGATTGAAAATTTTTTAAACCAGCGGTTTATGGATTGGTTCGGTTCGTCTTACGGATTATTCTACTTAAAAAAAATTCATCCACTTAAGTGAAAAAAAAAAAAAAAAACTAGTATAGCGAACAAATAGTATGAAGCACTCAATAGAGGATTGAAAAATGAGGCACAATTAAATCTTGTATTTTTTTAATAATTACCTCAAATAATGATGCTACCATCATTCTAATTAAGAGACAAATCCAACAACTTACTTTCAAGAATAAACCATAAAACAAAAAATTTAAGAATAAAATTATTAACAAATAAATTTAAGAATAAAAGTATTAACAAAAAAATTAAGAATAAAAGTATTAACATACTAATAAAAAGAAAACATAAAGTAAAATTAAAAGAAAAATGCAAATATTTTTATAAAAATATATATATTTTAATTATAACGGTTCGGTTCGGTTTAACAGGTGCGGTTCGGTTTAGCATCTGAACTGAACCATAAACTGTTTGGGGTGGGCCAATCCAAACCGCAAACCGAACCGTTAGAAAAAAACTGTAAATTCAGTCCGGTTTGGTTCGGTTTGCGGTTTGGTTCGGTTTGGTTGATTTTTTTGCCCACCCCTATTAATAGCGGCATGTAAGTTATGCCCATACTTTCAAGCTCACCCCCATCGGGGTATATACCAACTACCCACTTAGACAAATACTGCATAGACCTGACACCTCGGGTCGTCTTGTAAAATGGTCGGTTGATCGGTGAAATCACACACGTAAAGCAAGCGCCCGTATCGCTCAAGTAGTATAAAAATATTGATCCCACTATGACTTAATTTCTATTGTTGTTATTAATTGTTGATTCTATTTATTTACAAGTATCTAATTAAAGGGAGAAGTGAATGATTGTTGATTGGTTAGTTGAATGTGGATTTACTAAATAAATAAATAAATAAATGCACAAAAGAAAATACTAAGGAAAATAAACAAGAGACAAAAATATTTAGGGTTGTGATTCCACACAATATTATTCTAATGATGAATTGATTCTTTTATATATGTATAATAAATCAGTCTGTTAACCTGGAACACGAAAATATGCAAAAGCTTCTTCCGATGGTCAGATGCAAACACCCAGTATAACCCAATTAATCATATGTTTATGTTAACCAAGTTACCTGAATTCATTAACTTCAAGTTCCAATTGTGGCTACCCCGCCCGACAGGTATATGTCTATCCTGGAAGGAAATCTACCTAAGGGTCACCGCCCTAAGGTGAGATCGTGAGCTATTGAATCTAAGGCTGAAACCTAAAATCCATTTTCCAAGTCCACATCAATCTTATTAATGGCCAGTTAACAAGAAACATTAAGCTTAAGATTCAACAAACAAACTAAAGTTTAAACATAATATAAAGAAAATCAATTATTTAACTCGTGAATATTGTGCTTCATCACTTCCTAGAATAAAAATAAAATGCTGGGGTTAGGGTATCTATCTTTAATATTTCAAATGTAGAAATCTCATTTTATTATAATATATAAATTATCAGTGTTATCCAATTAAGTAAAACCAACCATAAATATGGTGTTATTATTTGTCCATAAACCGGCTATATAGGCAGTAATCATATGTCACCTAAAGACCGACCATATAGGCGGTGTCATATTATGTCAAATAAATAAAACCAGCCATTAAGGCAGTATCAAATTTAATCCATATTATTAAATTACAATTTCCATATTATAAATTAAGTGAGATTAATCTACCTTATCATATTAAAGGTTTCACCATTCCCCCAACAGAAATTAACTACTAAATATAAAAGAAAGTAAAAAAAAATAAACTATTATTACTAAAAATAAAAATAAAAATAAAAATACATTACAAAACTACTAAATAAAACACACAAAATAAAATCCTTAATTCTTTATTAAGAAACCAAGGAAAATATGATTTTACAAATGGAATCGGCTGGAATTTGTAGGCAAAAATTTTGTCTGGGTGTCCCGATGCGCAAAGCGTGCCGTGTCACGACGCCTGAGCTGGCAACGTGTGAAACATGATTTTGTCTGGATTACGACACATGGCACACGGCATATGCGGTCCGCTGAGATGACGACATATGGCGATGATGTGTCAACACGGAGCGACGTGGAAGGAGATGTGAGTCGCAACGCGTGACGTGGCTTGACATGCAGAACTGATGTGGTGACACTTGGTGCTGATGTGGTGACACGTGGCACGCATGAGACGCGGTCCGTTGGGATGATGACACGTGGCACACATCTTAAGCGGTTCGTTGGGATGATGACACGTGTTCGGCGTATGTTAGCAAGTTTACTGTGATTTTGACACGTGACCGGCACATGTTAGCAAGTGCATATGATAGCAAACTTTCTCTGATGTTGACACGTGTCTGGTACATGTTAGCAGTCGTGACGCATATGGTTTGCACGTCACGATGCGCGAATGATAATTTTGCCCTTTTTGTCCGTTTTTCGCTGTTTTAGCCCCCAAGTTGATTCCATTCAATCCCAAATCTTTATTTTTCTGCAAAATAACACAAAACACTTAAAAATATTCATAAAACCTGAGAAACTATACCGAATATTAGGTTAAATGGGCAGAAAATAGTGATATATTTTCCGCTCATCACACCCTCAAACCTAACATTTTGCAAGTTCTTGAGCAAAACAACAAAATAAAATAAAATAAATAACTGAAACTAAATTAAACTAAACCACTTTCGTAAGGATCACAGTTGCATTTAGCGTATGCAACAAGCCCTTAAACACCTAGGTGTCCATAGTGGACGAGTTATAGTCTCGTGATGGCTTACAAAGACGATACCCACAAACGTCAATATAATGCATACAAAAGTAAAAAGTCAAACAAGTTAGTGAATAAATAAGTGAAACTTCTTATCCAAGTTAATAGTTGTTTTATTTCTTTATAAATTACCAAATAAGTAAATTCTCCGATTATTTTTTTACCATTCTCCATATACACAACCAACAAGATATTAATCAGCTCATTGTGCCCACAATATTCATAAGTGTAGTTGAAAATAGAGTAATATTTTTTTCCTAAAGTTATATCAGAATTCACACCTTTTTAGCAATGAATTATTTATTTATTTATTTAGAACATCTTCAATCCATGTAGCGAGCTTTGGGCCAGTGACTCCCAAACCAGTTGGCTTTAGGGCATTAGGTGTTAAAATACCCTTACGAACTTAATTACTCGGATATAAGATATATTTTTTTTTAAATAACATCTTCAATCTATGTAGCGAGCTTTGGGCCAGTGACTCCAAAACTAGTTGGCTTTAGGGCACTAGGTGTTAAAACACTCATACAGACTTAATTACTCGGATCTTAGATGTTAAATTTATTTTTTATTTTTATTCTTTATTCCATCGTTTTTTTAAGATGTTTCCTTCAATTAAACTAGAGCACTGAATATTACAAACTTTTCACTTACAACTCATGGCCGTATGTTACCATGCAAGTTGATAATACCTGTCAACTAAGCATATGAAGATCCAATTTTAGTCAGTATTATGGAGAATTCGTAAATTAAATAATTCAAAAGGAAATAAATAAAAATTAACTTGTTACGAAATATGTTGAGATACGTCTCAGGAGTGAGAATTCCTTACATAGCTATCTCAAACACCATTCCACCTGATTAGTCTAGTTAAAAACAAAAAATCATTTTTTTTAATTTGTTTTTTGAATTTTTGAAAAATTTTGACTAAAAACCAAGCAAAAACAACACAAAGAAAAAAATAAAAATAAGATACTGAAAATAAAAATAAGATACTAATCAATTATTCCCCTCCCCCAAATCTAATTGAGATATTGTCCTCAATTTTTAAAAAGTAGAGGAAAAGTTTAGAAGACAGTACGTGGTTAGCTGGAATTCTACATCTAAAAAGAAAATTAAAGGTTAAGATCCAGATTTATCCGACACTTCTAACCACGATCATTATCGGACCAGTTTATCTTGGAAATGATAAGGTCAATTTGTGGTTCAAAGGCTAAAAGTTGGTCAATTAAATCATGGGCAGTCTTGGCAGTGAAGATGATATCTTTTACAGGTTTTGACACGAACCCATTTCTCCGGGCATCATCAAGAAACACACAAAGAAAGTCATAAAATCCATCAACGTTAAACAGTCCAATTGGTTTATGGTGTATGTTCAATTTCGCCCAAAATAGCACTATAAAAATTTCCTCTATCTTTCCCAAGCCACCTTGCAAAGCAATAAAAGCATCAGCATGATTAATCATTTCAACCAGTCGTTCAGACATCCCTGGCACGATGCATTCCTCTCCATTTGATGGTCTTATCAGATTTGCCTCTGCCAAAGGCTTTGGGATGATTCCCAAAACTTGACTTCATCCTTCCTGTACGGCCCTTGAAACGTACCTCATTAGTCCAAGATTGCCACCGCCATATCCTAAGTGCATATTCCTTTCAGCTATGACTCTACCCAATTTCTGTGCTGCCGCAATGAATTCTTGTTTATAACCAACACTAGTACCGCAAACACACAGATGTTTACAACTCGTCTTCTTGAAGTTGCTTCCATTTTTTTTTATGTATTTCTTTCTCAAATTTGGATGTCTTCAAGAGTGCAATAACGAGCTAAATTTATAGAACCTGAAAATGGTGAATAATATTAGCACTAGTACCTGCCAAATGACAACTATTAGCTAAACAATAAAATATATCGTGAAAGTCAAAAACTCTGGATCCTGTCGGCGAAAATTAAGGAAATCACAACCGAAAAGAAAATGAAAGCAATTATTTAAGGCAACGGAATTGTGTACGCAACAGGCCACTCGCTTGGTATATAAATCCATTTTGATGGGTCTCAAGAATCCATTCCTTACTCAGCCATCACTAATGAACTGAATCTCATCCTTGTGATTGCCAAACACCATTCCTCATATCCTGCTCTGCCTTAAATGCTCCGTTTGTATTTTTCCCTGAACATATCACACAAAATTAAAAACTCTACAACATGTATACACAAAATAAATCATAAATTGCAATAATAAAAATTGCATGGGTTGCCTCCCTGCTAGCGCTAAATATTTCGTCTTCAGCCAGACGTAACTGAAGTCTATCCGTCAATGAGGTTTCAACGTGGTTTTGGATGTCCGATTAGAGACAATCCCATGATCGTTGCTTTTGAAGGGTCTTTTCCAACAGTAAAGTGGTAAATTTTTTTTTTATCTTATTCAGTGCTCGTGCCACCTTTTTAATCTTTGTCGCTCCAAAGGTTCCTGAGTTGCCATTTTAGAGTTGCTAAGCCACTCATTGATGACCTAGAATTGTTCTTCAGTTGTTTCATGATGGTGAGACTTGTTTGGTGTGGTAAAGAATGAATTAAAGTATTGGATTTAAAAGATTTGGTAAGAATTGTCAATTTGAAGAAATTGTAAAATTAGGGTTCTTAACCATTT
Source organism: Zanthoxylum bungeanum (assembly GCA_019454045.1). Classification (NCBI taxonomy): domain Eukaryota; kingdom Viridiplantae; phylum Streptophyta; class Magnoliopsida; order Sapindales; family Rutaceae; genus Zanthoxylum; species Zanthoxylum bungeanum. The sequence goes on along the minus strand of SKCR01036342.1, from coordinate 33,653 downwards.
CCAAATTTAGGGCTTTTCATATATGTGATGTATTATAGTGTGTATATGATGCATTGTAATTTTTGAGTTGATTGGATTTGATCTTGGCATGTTTTGAACATAAAAGGACCAAATTGCAAAAACTGAAAATTCTGGGGTGGTTTCGGCCATTAGACAAAAATTGGGGATTTTGTTGCAATCTGATTTTGATACGTTGGACATATTGAAAATAATTTTAGAAATGATTTAGAATCATCCAAAATTGTATTTGACAATTTTAGGACTAATTTGATTTCATTCAAATAAAGTCTATGAATCTAGTTTATTGGGAAAAGCGCCTAAAACACTATTTACTTGGTAAAAGTGTCAGTGCCACCAATTTGTTAGCCCTAGTTCATAGTGAAGCAAGTGGGCCCATGTCTAGCTAGGCTAGATATGGATATGAATATTTTGTGACCTTTACGGATGTGGCATCGCGTATGGTTATGTGTTTCTTTTGAAACACAAATCGGAAACTTTCAAGTTTCGACACGAAATAGACAAACAGATCGGCTAAAGTATTAAACCGCCACAGTAAGACCGTAATGGAAAATACTTAAGCAATAAGTTTCTAGTATACTTGAAAGAGTATAGTATTCTTTCAAATGAAGACTCCTCCCGGAACACGTCAGTTAGACGGTGTGTCCGAACAGGATTAACCGAATTTTGTTAGACATGATAAGGTTAATCACGAGTCGCTCTGAGCTACCATTTCCTTCAACGGATACGCTAAACAGTGCAGAACTTATTTAGAATAAGGTTCCAAAAATATATGTTTGACAGATAACAATATTAGATATGAACGGGAAAGAAACCGAGTTTCTCATTCCTGATAAATTTGGGTATGCTAGGCATATGTTTGGATGATACCAAACAAGAACCCAAATAGGATAAGTGCCAAATGTTGGTTATCCTAGGGATATTATAAGTATTGTACTTATACACCTAATAAGAGAGCAATTAGATTGTTGCTCACCATGCGGTTTTCCCTAAGAGGAATACCGATATGCAGTGGTAAGTGGGAGGATAGTAAAACTCGATGAAAATCGGAGTAATACTGTTCAAGACACCGAATCCTTAATGGAACACATATAGTTTATCAAGGATGAAACTATACCATTAATCTTCAAATACACAAGAACCGCGTAGGTCGGATAGAGTCAGAAAATAACCTGGGGTATGGGTTTCTGATCTCACCTCATAAAGATGTCTATCTTATTGAGGAATACCAACTAACTACATATGTGGAAGTGATACAAGGTATCGACTCCCTATTATGGCAAAGTGCCATATAATCCGAAATGGATTCCATGTATATCAACCAGTTTGGATACTAGTTGATGTACCAAAAGGCATTGTGTCTATTGGTACTATATATGTCTTCAAGGAAGACATACATGGATGGCAACATACCAATGTATAAAGCTAGGATTTTAGCGGAAAGGTATCGTTATCAACATTGTGTTGATTACGATTCAACCTTTTACTTGTTGCCACAGTAAATCCATTTGGATAATGCTTGTCATTCGATCCATGTTTGGATTGAAGCAAGCATAGGTTCTAGGAATTATCGTTTTGATGTAATCATAAATAGTTTATGGTTTAATTCAAAACGAAATGATTCTTGTGTATATAAGAGGGTTAGTGGGAGCGCACTGACAGTGGTTGTCCTATATAAAATAATGATAATACGTCATTTCTTGGAAATGATATTCCCATAAAATAACTATCGGCGAAAGCTTGGCTTTCAAAATACTCTCCGAGAAACAGTACATTGAAAAATGTACGCGACCTAGTGTCTCATACGCTTTGAGCATATGGATTCACAAACAGGCCAATCCGAGTGAAAGTCACTGGATTGATGTTAAGAACATCTGTTAGTATCTTAGAGAACTAAGGATGCTGTCTTAGTCTATGGAGAAGGAGAACTTGAAGTGACTGGGATCACTGTAGCAGGTTTCCTATAACCGATAAAGACGACTAAAAGTCGCAAACGGTACTATACAGTTTGAATAATGGTACAGTGAGCTGGAAATCTTCCAAGCAAGATAATGTTACCAAATAAACAACAAATGCGGGTTAATTGCAGCAGCTGAAGCAGCAATAGAAGCCATCTGGGTCAATAACAAATCTAATTAGATTAGATATGGTTCTGTTAGCAGCTGAGCTAGGCGTCAGCACAGGCTAAAGAATTAATTGTCTCATCAACGATCCAGATACATACTTCGACTATTCATCTGATTCGTTCGGATCATACATCGTGGCGATGTGATGATCGAATAAATCGCATCAGACGATAATCATGAAAATCCGCTGACGAAAGCATTTCTCAACAATTTGAGCCAACCATACATAGTTTGGGTGTCAAAGACTCGAGTGACTGGCTATAGGCCAAATGGGAGATTTTTGGACAATTATGACCATCGTCACTATTTGTACATATCATGGTGTTGTTGTACAAATTAACTATGTGACAAATGAGATTGCACTCTTATCATTTGTGATTAGATCACCTAGATATATAAATGATGAGAGGTCCCTATGATTTTTTCCTGGACGGAGAATGATATGAGACAGTATCGGTCCACGTAGGATAAATCATTAAATATCTCAAGTCAGAGTATTATCGAGATTGGACATCGATAAATACCTAAAGACTAGTATTACACTTGTGCACGTTTGTGAGGGCACAACGACATAGTTCTCATATATTTGGGTATAGGATACTCATGCAAGTGTAATAGGAGGTTGTGTTTTACCGATGATACGGGAAACAGCTTCGCTCTGGATAGACCCCTCGCGGAATCCAATTGGTAGTATGACTATGTGTCTATGGGAGTCTCCAATCAGGGTAGGTGTATTTGGTCTTAACCTGATACTTGCACCGCTAATGCATACAACAATCAATATACTTTAGTTGAGGTCGTCTAGGGCTTTAACCGGTTCTGTTTACGCCGATGCTGGGTATATTGAGAATCGTAGTGTGTTGGGTGTGATGTCAAGATGGAAGTGTCACTCCAGTCATATGGAGATGATGGTCACGTAGGATACGGAACTCGTTCTCTTAAATGCTCGAGCTATCGGGATATTATGACAAGGTCATGTATATCCGATTATAGAGACTAGTTGCCAGACATCCGATATGTGCTTCGTACGAGGCAGACACAATTCCAGCCTCAGGCCTAGCACGTGAACATCTGATACTGGACACAAATACGAAATACTTTGGTATACTACGCTTGATATAAATCATATATTCCTATAAGGATATTTCTGGAGAATTGGGTAGGCATGGCGCTTTGCTAGAAGTCAACCTTGTCTTGTAAATCGGTATAAATGTAGTACGAGGTACTTACGTGTTCGGATAGTCCGACGACCGTATTTACTGCCAACATATCCGGGGATCTCATGGGTCGCTTCCCGAAGATTCACAGATGACGTATAACTCGCACTTTATTAATCTAGGATTAATTAGAAGAGATAGTAAATTAATATATGATTAATTACGGAGATATTTTATCTGGGATAAAATATTAATTAAAGAGAGAGAATGATTAATTTGGAATTAATCGATTAAATAATATATTCGATATATTATGCGAAGTTGGATTTTGACGCGGAATTAAAATTAGATTTTAATTCGGGCGAACGAATTAATTTAGAATTAATTTGTTAGCGACGTGAATAGTGATTTCGCTAGGCGTAATCATTTAATTACGACGCAACGAAAAATTCGTTAATTTAGAATTAGCGAACCCGAGCCCGGGATTATTTGCGAGCGCATTTGCATTTCGAATTCGAGTGCGGCACGCAAGTCAAATCAAGCGTCAAATCGCTAGTCACATCAAGCGTCAAATCACATGTCACTTTGAGTGATGTGACAATTTGATTGATTGATTTGAGTGATTGATGTGGTAGTTGAAAAGCATTAAAGGCATTTGCTTTTTGACTTTTGCTTTTTGGCTTTTGACTTTTGCATTTAAGGAAAAGTAGAAATTTTGTAAATGGTTTATTATTTTTTGAAAATATATAAACTAAATACACTTTTTTTTCCTTAACCTACCTTTTCTCTCTCCCTTTTACGCATCTCCTTCTTCCCTCTCTTTTCTTCCTTCTCTTCTCATGGTTTTGGAACTGTTTCTTCTCAAAAATAATCTGGTTTGACCGAATAAAATGAGAAGCAAGGAAGATGAAGAAGTGCTAGCACACATTGGGTTATATTATGGTGATAGGGAAACTAACACATGAGCTTGGATTTATTTTTGGAGCTTGAAGCTTTGAGCTTTCATGGAGTTCATCAATGGCCGATTTTGGAGGAGCCATCACAGCTCAAAACCGAGCAGTCCCTGCTGTTGTAGGAGGCCAAACCGAGCTTCAATAAGGAGGAAAATGGTCTTGTTCTTCTTCGCAACAAAACCGTTCAATGTGAATATGTATTCCGCCTTACTCCTTTGTGTATTCATGCGTTTTTCTTGCTTGATTTCATGATCTTGGGACCTAATTAGAAACCAACATGTCTTCTTTAAGGTTTGACAAATTGGAACTTTATACTCCGATGGATTTTTCTACCATGCATAAAAGTCGTTTTTGAACAATCAGACCCTGATAGGAATTACCTCTTTAGGGTCTGACAAGTAGGAACTTTGTACTCCGATGGGTTTTTCTACCGTGCATCAGACTCTGATAGACATTTCGTCTTTAGGGTCTGGCAAGAAGAACTTTATACTCTGATGGGTTTTCTACCATGCATCAGAGTCTTCTTTGACACGTCAGACCCCGATAGGCATTTCCTCTTTAGGGTCTAACAAGTAGGAACTTTATACTCCGATGAGTTTTTCTACCATGCATTAGAGTATTCTTTGACATGTCAGACCCAGTTAGGAATTTCCACTTTAAGGTCTGACAATTAGAACTTTATACTCTGATGTGTTTTCTACCATGCATTAGAATCTTCTTTGATGCGTCTGACCCTGATATGCATTTCCTCTTTAGGGTCTGACAAATAGAACGTTATACTCTGATGGATTTTTCTACCATGCATCAGATTTTTCTTTATGCTTATGGTAAAGTCCATGGTATAAACAGTATTCTTACACGTAGTATTTCATTTAACTTGAAGAAGTACAATGTTCTTACATGTAATATTTTCTAAGCATTTCTGACTTCTATGTTCTAGGAAATGCCCTCATATTTCTAGCATTCAGGAGCTTTTAGGTTCTCTTGCTTAGGACCTCACTGATCTCGAATGGTCCTTCTCATTGTTCTCCGAGCTTTACCTCTTGCTGGACCTTTGGGATTTTCCGGAGCACCCACTCTCCCATTTTGAATCTTCTGATCCTCACTTTCTTGTTGAAGTAGAACCTTGTTCTATGTTGGCACGTCGCTCTTTGGATCTGTGAACACTCTCTGACTTCGTCCAATAAGTCATGGATCTTATCAGTTATTTATGGTTCTTTTTTTCATGCTCGGTGACAATAGTTCTTAAGGTGGGTAGCCCAGCCTCTATTGGTATCACAGCCTCCGAACCATGCACCAGAAAGAATGGTGTTTCCCATTTTGCCTATTTTCTTGTGGTTCTTTACTCCCTTAGTACTTTTGGTAGTTCCTATAGCCACTTTCCTTTCTTGTCATTCAGGTTGCTATTGAGATTGTTAACAATCACTTTGTTTGTAGCCACTTCCATTCCATTAGCTTGTAGGTAATATATTGGGGAGAAGTGGACTACGATCCCGTACTGTTCACAGAAGTCGGTGATTCTTGGATTATTAAACTGAGTGTCGTTGTCTATTGTCAAGGCTAGTGGGATGTCGAACCTGCATATCATGTGTTTCCCGTACTATATATATTGGGGAGAAGTGGACTCTGATCCCGTCCTGTTCATAGATGAAAGTGATCACATTATTTTGGTGACCTTATTGTGTGGCTTGACTTCTACCCAGTTGGTGAAGTAATCGGTGGACACCAAAACAAAGCAGTTTTCCCTTTTTCCACTGGGAGTTTCCCAATGATGTCTAAGCCCAATACGTGAAGGGCCAGAGGCTGACTACAAAATTCAGCAATTCAAATGGTTATTTGTTGCGAGTGTGTGTTTTTGGAACTTCTCATATCGTCATGCAAAATATCTTGCACTCTCCATCAGGGGTGGCCAATAATATCCGATGTTGAGGATTCAGTGTGCTAAGCTTTTTCCGTCAATATGACTGACATATGCTCATGTGTGCACCTGTTACAGCACATACTCTTGATCTTTCTCTAGGATGCACCGCAGGAGTTGCCCATCAAACGATCTTCTGAATAATTCCCCTTCTTTCATTGCGTACCTAACTGCCTTCAGTCTGAACCTTCGGAATTCACCTCTGTCTTGTGGTCGTGTTCCATTTTCTAAGTATTCTATGATTAGATCCATCCATCTACTGGTGTTTTCTTCCATTATTAGTATATTATCTACTTCTAGTGCACTGGGTTCTCCTAAACCTTGGATTAGTGGTTTTGGGATTGACACTGAAGGCTCTACTGCATCAGAGTCTAATATTCTAAGTCTTTCGATTTCGAGTATTGATATTCATTTTTCCTTCGATGTTCCTCTGCTTCTGCCTTCCTTGCCAGACCGTCGACTCTGGCATTCATTTCTCTTTTGATGGATTGTACTCAACCCTTCTAAATTTCTCTAATGTTTTCCTCACCCTACATATATACTCGCGGACTCTGGGGTCCTTGGCCTCGAACCTCCCATCCAGATGTCTTGACACCAGCTCAGAGTCGAGGTTTACCTTCAATATTTTTATTCTCATCATGACAGCAAACTCTAGCCCATGCATCAGGGCCTCGTATTCCGCTTCATTATTGATGAAAGCATCGGAGAGCTTGGGAGCTTCTTCAATGAGCACTCTTAAGTCCGACTCGAGCACAAATCCTAATCCAGTCGCTCTTTTATTCACATCTTCTTCCATTAAACAACATCTTCGGGTAGAGTTAGTTGGTCATTTTTAATGGGCTCGAAACTTTGTATCTTGAGTAGAAATCAACTACGGTTTGCCATTTCCTTGATGTCTTCGGCGCATATCATATGTCATATACCCCCAGCTCGATTGCCCAATTGGTGAGTCTTCCAGACAGGTTCGGCTTAGAAAGTACCTGTTTGATTGGGCAGTTGATCACTATAATTATAGTATGAGACTCGAAATAATTCTGTAACATTTTCTTAGCTATCACTAGAGCCAATACCATCTTCTCAATCATATTGTACCGAGTTTCAGTGTCTAACAACATCTTACTTATGTCATACACAAGCTGTTGCTTCTTATTTTCTTCTTTGACCAACACTACGCTCACGGCTACTTCTGACACGGCTATGTATAGATACAAGTCCTCTCCCTCGGCTGATACTGCAAGTATTGGGGTTTTACTCATATATTCCTTGACTTCTATCAAGGCTTGACCTTTTTCATCCCACATCAGTGTCTTTGATTGCTTGATATTGTTGAAGAAAGACTTGCATTCATCAGACATCTTGGACACAAACTGGATGACGGTTACTATCTTTCCTTCCAGAATCTGAACCACTCGGACTTTTCGAGGCTCCTCGATCACTGATATGGTCTGGAGCTGAGTCGGATTGGCCTTGATCCCTCTCATGTGCACAATATGGCCTAGGAACTGCCCCGTTGATATCCCTGAATGCACATTTCAGAGGGTTGAGACTAACAACCTAGAAGACTAACACATGTTGTATATTGGAATTGGAGTTCCAATGGTTTAACTTGAAGTACCATAAGTTTTGGAAAGCTCCTATAGACATATGGGTATTGGTTGAATCAAATACTGAATGACTCACATGTGATTCCTAATAGTTGGAAGTACACACCACCGTCAATAGGAATCTCCTCGAGTCGAGTAGCATATATAATCATTTGACTATAAATATCACTGATTTTGTGTGAGATCCTCCACACTTTGTGTTGGGGTTGGTGCTCAGAGCGCCAATTCCCGGTTGTATTTCTGTTAAATACTTCTGTAAAACATTATTATTATGAATAATATATGCAGTTTCTATAATATAATCTATCTTTATATGGTAAAGACGTAATGACCCTAGAATGATTAGTCATGATACAGTTGCAAAAGCGTCGCAACGGACATTGAGTAGTATCATGACGTTGTCATTCTCAGACAGTTCCTGGTCAAGGTTTACACTACTTGGTCAGTATAGTAAACCCGTTGAGACCGGTACATGTCGTATAATGGAATATATGATTCCAATGGTTTCTCAATGAACCATAAGTCTTGGAGACTAGTATAGCCGTGTAGGTGTTTATAGCGGATAAACACTGAACGACTCACCGAATATTCTTAATGGATGGTACACCAGCGTCAATAAGAATCTTTTTGGGTTGAGTAGCACTTGTGATTCTTAGACTTGAGATGCCATTGTGGGCACATGAGACATCTTCTACACTTAGACGGCAGTCACGTCACCAATCTATTTAGATCAGACTTCCGCATGTTCGTTGGGTGTAGACAGATCCTCAGGGTGTCTATGTGTATCAAGATAGGATCCGTCAGTTCTGTGTATCAGAGCATGGGTAGTCCATATGATTAGCAATCAGATAAAACCATGGGCCCATGGTAAAGTTTAGAAGCTAGTTCTAAACATTCTTTTTGAGATTGCTAATAGAATAGTCGACTGGATAATCCCGATAGAGATTTGACGTTTACATCTATATCTCTGGGACTTATCCGGATACCTGTGACGGAGGAATTATACATTTGCCATGACCTCGACCTGTATGGTTCACCGAGATTATCCGTGATCGTCATAATCTACAGGTGGATAGATTATGGACACGGAATTAGATTTCGTGACGAATATACATGAATCTAGAGAGTCTCAATAATGAAACATACTCGTAGAGCACTAGAGCAACATTAATAAATAATATTGATTATTTATAAAGTCGTTTAAAGGTTAAACGCAAGATACGTGCTAAAGAGACTAGATTGTCATTTACTTAATTATTGTGTATTTACATTTAATACTTGATTAATTTAAATACACATTAATTAATAGTCAAAATGAGTTATTTGACTTATTCCTAAATGAATATATGTTTTAATATTAATGTAAATATTATACATATATTTAATATATTTTTATTTGATTAATTAATTAATTATTAATTGTTAAATGATTAAATTAATTAAAATATAAATATCTTATGTTAGGATATTTGTAGTAAATGACATTAGTTGCTTTTGTTGACTTAAATAAATATCTAATAAAGTTGTTATTTAGATATTTAGGCAAGTTGACCAAATTAGCTTGAAATGAAAATGAAATTACAAGTCTTATATTTTGTATATGTGAAATTCGGCCAAGGCCTTATTGTTGCAAGTATAAATTGATTTTCATTTCACTTTACACAAAACCTAATACACTTTTACAAAAAGAAACTCCATTGAAGAAGCCAAGGAAGTTTGTGAGAAGAAAGATAAAACATCAAAAGTTTGGATTTTTAGTAAGTTTCTTGAACTTGCTATTAGTAAGGAATTTATTCCTTAGGTTCTAGGCTTTAATATATGATATTCTTAGGATGTTTCTTTGTTTGTTCCTTGTGGTTTTTGTTGATGGAAGTTTTGGTGAAGTGTGAAGCATGTATGATGAAAGAAGTGAATGACTATTGTAGTAACAAACTTTCTTTTAAGGTTTTAGAAACCATGTTGCTAATCTAGAGTTATTGACCCACTCTTAAATGACCTAGATTTGATCTTGAGTTGTTTCATTGTGTTGAGACTTGAATTACATGTAAGATTGATGATTGAAACAATTGATTTAATGTATATGGCCTAATTTGTCCAATTTGTGGAAATTGAAAAATTAGGGTTCATGACCAATTCCAAATTTGGGGCTTTTCATATATGTTGAGCATTTGGGTGTGTATATGATGCACATAAAGTTTCATGTTGATTGGATTTCATTTGGATGAGTTTTGGAGCATGAAATGACCAAATGGTCAAAATGGGCACCAAATGGTGCTCACGGCATTGGAGTTAGAAAATGGGGATTTTGGATGTTTTGGTGTTTTGATGTTTTGAACATGCTAAGTTCATCTTAGAAATGATTTAGAATCATTCAAAATTGATTAGATCAATTTCGGACTAAAATGGACAAAAATACAAAGTAAGGGTAATTTGGTAATTTCACTTGAATATGATTCATTTGAAATTTTGTTTTCATAATTTGATTATTGGGCAATTAAATAAATATGTTTATTTAATTAATCCAAGAAAAATTTTTGAAATCTGAAAACCGGATTTTCACCGCTTCCGCTGCGTTACCGGATTCACCCCCTAAAACCCCTACACTTTGATGCCATGTATGTCAGAAATCTTTCATAGCATGGCCTCTAGATGTTCGTTGGTGTGGACCGATGCACTCGTTAACTAAGTTTTTATCAATATAGGATCCACCGGCCTATATGTGTACCATAAGGGGTTTAGGTATCCATGTGAGTAAGTCACGATTCTTAAAGACTTTGGCCAAAGCCGATCACCTATGGTGGATCGCATCAGTTGTAAATAATCGTGGACATGTCGACATGATATGTGCGCCTCGAAAAATTGAAGGTGTATTCTATGTTTCCTAAGCACAACTCGGATAACCTACGACTAAGGGATTGATAATCATATGTGATGACTTCGACTTTTATAGTTCAGAAAGGTCGTTCGTATTCTTGGGTAGGCTTGCGTATATATTAGCTAGGCTTATATGACGAACATGTCTGGACTTAGAGAGTCCCATAATATGAAGTGTACTCGTTGAGCACTTGGGTAGCCGATTATTTTTTATAACAGATAATATTTGATATTATAATTATCAACTAAGATAATCAAGTGTTATTGGATAACATTGATAATTAACTTTGACCTAATTGGATTAATTGGATTAATTCAATATTTTCATTAGGGCTTTGTCGTAATTTCATAATTATCTCTACCATTTGAGGATATTATAGTAATTGCAAATATGTAATTATAGGTTTTTTTGGCTTGGTTTAATTAGATTAAATCAAAGTGAAAGACATGTAACTAATCCATTAATTAAACTTTGTCATGATTTAATTGGATTAAATCAAAGTGGTAGACAAAGGTGATTAGTCACACTTAATTATACATATTTGACAAATTAGATTAAGCCCCACATAAAAATTGATTAGAAATTTTATTAATTAAAAATTGTTTAAGTTTTGCTATAAATAACAAGCTTGAGCAAATATTTTAATTAAGCTTGAGAAAGCTAAATACAAGCAAGAATTAGAGAAATTAGCATAAGTTAGAGAAGTGTTTAGAGAAGCTTTGTGAGATCTCTATAACATTTCAATTAGAAGAAATCAAGATTGGATCTTGGAGTGAAACTTGCTAGCATTGGAATCAAGATTGGATCTTGGAGTCAAGCTTGCTAACTTTGGATTTTCTCCACAACATTTCAACAAAGAGAAGTAGATTGGATATTTGAATCAACATTGCTAGGTAAGTTTGATTTTCTCCAAAAGCTATGTTTTTTATTAGTGAGTTTTTCATTAGTGAGACATATAGTGATGAATTATGTATTAGATACATAATGTTGAAATTAGGCTAATTAATTGTGTTAGGATACTTTAGAAGTATAAACATAATATGTTTGTAATTGGGTTAAAATGTCTATGTTAGACATAAACATAAAATTAGAGTTTGGAACTCTAGATAATAGCTTAGAGCTAAAGCTACCATTCTAAAATCACATGACCACCTTTGAGTGACCTAAAATTACTAATGAGTCATTTCATTGTGGGATTCTAATTTGGTTTGTATTTTGGATTCAAAATTTACGCAAGTGCGTATTTAGAATAAATTTTTATTTTTGTAAAAATATATGATATTTTGAAAAACTTAATTTTTGTTCTACAACATGTCTTGATATTGGTTTTGATGTTAAAATTAATTTTGGGTGTTTTAAAAATTTTTAGGGAAGGTTGGTAGAAATTAGGGTTAAAAACCCTAATTTCTTCAGCTCTCTGAACGCAAAAGCTGAAGTAACATAAAAAAAATTCTAGTTTACTCAATGTTATTTCCTCTTGTTCTGAAGTTTCCAGACTTCGATTCAATCCCGATTTTTTCCTATATACTCTTAATGGAATATAGTATTTCATTAAATTATTTAAAATTACACTCATGCTTCATATCCATAGGTTAGACTCATTTTCGTTATGCGGGGTACCGATCCGATCCTAGGGATTCCACATCCGCCCCAACACTAGTGACATAACAAAAAAATAAATTGACATAAACAAAATTTTTCGGCCTAGCTTCTAAGAAACTGAGTTGGACAAAATTTTTCTTTAGATAATTAATGTCCGGCCAGATTTAGTGGAAGTCTGGCTGGATATGTGCATGTCTGGCCGGATATGAGTTAGGTCTAGCTAGATATATTGTATGTAGGAAACACTTTCCTTGCGCAACAGAAACGATTTAGGCACACGGATCGGACTTGAAATTATTTTTCTGCCCTTTTCTTTTAATTGTCAAATGCTACTGCCACACCCACTGAAATTTTGCTTCAGTTTTAGATAAAATTCCAGCCCCGGAATAGTTCACGAACAGCCCCACACAGTTGGAAAAAAAACTGAACTGTTTTGGACCTAATACGCTCACAGTGCACTTCCGAAACAGCCCCTGAAAAGCGCGGTCAGTGGCTGTGTTTTGGTTCTGATTTTTCACTTGAAAATAGCCCCAACACAGCCCCAAAACACCACAAAATATTCCCCAAAAAAACCTGGATTAAATGAAACCAAAACGAGTTCCGTTTCACCAAGTAAAGGGGCGGCAGTGAGCAAAACAATGCCTCACTGCCGTGAACAAAGAAGAAATAGATGAAGATGAATATGTTCGACACCACAAGTCTTCCGAGCTATGTCTCGTTAAAAATAGAAACTTGTGTGGGCAAGACTCACAAAATAATCCCTAAACATTTTAGAGATTTTAATCACACAACAACTTTTGTTATTTTTATTTTATTTATCTTTTGTTCTTCTTTTGTTTTCTCAACAACTTGAGAGGATTTGGAGAAGAAGAATATGGAGGCTAGGGCTAGAATGAGAGGCTTATACAAAAGAAAAATAAAATTTCTTTTATACTTAGGGTTTATTATTTCCAAAATAAAGAAAACCCTTCCCCTTTTCCACCTTGTAATAATCGGCAATAGCATATTTTTTTTTATTAATTTTGTAACAATTGTATTAACTTTCCATAAAGCCGAAGATGTTACAAAATCAAAAAGATTAATGCCATTATAGATTTGTAACTTCCAAAATTAAATCAAGGGTTTCCAAAACCCAATAACTAGATATTACAACTTTAGCCTTATTAAATTATATCAAATATAATTTAATTTAATTCATTTAAATAATTATCATATAATTATTAAAACCATATATTCACTTTTAGTATATAGTTCCAAGTGAGAAAAAATAATATTATTAATCATATTAATAATATTTATACATTTGTGAGTACATAATTGGACTATCCAATTATACTAAATCCGCTATAGTAAATCGAGCTAGCTCGGGGACCAAATGGACCTACAGTTCCGAGCTCTAATAATCTCGAAATATTAATTAAGCTCTTAATTGAATATTCCGAATTATTAACTCCGGGTTATTCCACTAAAAACCTGAAGTTGCACTCTCGTTACCGCAGATGATATATTAAGCCGAACCAACTCAGTGTCCATCGATAAAGTCACTACATATAGATTAACCCTTCACGAATATCTCGTAATTAGAGTCGGGTCATAATGTCCGTTATACCCCTCTAATTATTTTTACCTTAAGTACCATTGATTCTCTAATGAACGATTTATTCATAACCATTATGAATTTTTTTCTTTCTATTCGTAGTAGAAAGACTTGAGCGCTCTAACCGTTCAAGTACCGAATCAACTTTTAAGAAAGATACTCATCTACTTCTCGCAAGAAGGAGTGAACTCCATGTCTATGTAAAATATTCCCAGCTACACAACAGACCATGCCCCCAAAGTACATAGCTATTGGTCGGGACTGCTACATCAACCTCACATTTGTAAATCAAAGGACATAACCTGCAATGCAGGAGTTCGTAGTACACCCAGGATTAAGATCAATCCATATATGACCATCTAGTAGATCGAAATGACTTTCTTTGTTTAACGGATATTATAAGAATGTCATTTCCATATGGGTACAGTCCTATATGATCACATCATACAAGGTGCCTCCATTCTCATGTCTCTACATGGACGATCATGGATCAAGGTCGCCATACAAATATAGAATGGACCACAGCTATAGATAAAACACAAACAAAGTACCTGCTTTGTTTGATCTCTATGGACTATTTAAGATTACTAACTTCAGACTTAAATCCTCTTGTGTATAACACTCATACACTAAGTCTGAAGGCACATAAGTAATCTAGGGTATTCAAGATAATTTATAATATGCGAAAATTAAACAAACACTTTGATAAATGAATAATGCATCATTTTATTTCAAAACACATAAAGTCGTTTACATTACATGTAACTCTAGGGCATACATCCCAACACTGTATGTAAGGCGAAAACTAAAATATTGCTGGATTCGTACCAGAAGGGAAAACTCCAAGGATTTTTGGATGTTCGGTCACTTTCCCTTGCTAGGATTTTAAATGGCAGAATTTCAAGGTGGTATCATCCTCTTTTTCTTTTGTAAGAGTGGCTATTTTTTTTATAGTGGTAGAGAGAGATCTGGAAATGAAAGGAAGACCGAATATATCCCTACACTTTAGTTCTGTTTGGCGTTACAAAGTACTATAACGTTTGACATACGTCCGGCCGGATTTATAATTTGAAATGTATATCCAGCCAACCATCATTCATAAATTACTTCAGTTTTTGCGATTTTGCAAGTACGTCGACCAATTAACACATGTCCGGTCATATATGTAATTTGAATTCCATGTTCAACTGGCCATGATCAGATCCCGTGTCCTTAGTAACTGAAAATCTGAGCATTCAATGACAACTGTTATTTGTTCGATCGGATTTAAGATTTCAAATTATATCCGGCTGGATTTTAGGGTTAGAAAGAAGATAGGCCGGACAAATATGATGTCAGACCGACTTTTGGCTGTGTTCTCTAATGTTCTTTTTCTTTCCAACATTCATCATTTCAATTCTCCAATTTTCAGATGGTTTTTTCGTAAGAGACTCACTCACGCTATGCATAAAATACAATGTCTACATATACACAATCTAATTACTAGGCGATCCATGTGTGCCAACCTCAGCATGCCAATGTCTCAATCTGTGAATGAGATCAGTGCTAAGTAGATGGTTGGTCCTATTTCTGACTTGATGCAATTCACTTGAAATCTGATGGCCTTCATCCAGTTCTCTTTTTCTGCGAGTCGGTGTTCTAATATGCACTGTTTGCCATGTCCTTCTTCGGGCATGTTCACCATTACATAGAAAACATGAGCAAACGCCTGCACCTCATGAGGTATTGCTCGATGTTGCTTCAGGTCTCTGCTGGCCGCTTTTCTGGCTCTAATGTTGTTGATAGTTGACTTACCAGGGTAGAGCTCTAACTTCCAACAGTGTCTTCCCTTTCAAATACTCCAACAGCTTTCCTTTATTCATAATTATTTTTAGTTGTCGGTACAAGTTCTTACATCTGGCAGTGGTGTGTCTTACCTCTTTGTGAAACTCGCAGTACAACCTTTTGTCTCAGTACTCCTCTGGCACTCACATCGACTGTGGTTCTCTGAGCAGAACTTGGTTTTCACTTTGTGGAAGATATGCTCATGTGGTAAGGTATATTCCCCTCTGTTCAGTATCTCCTGAAGTCTTGACTCTCTTCCTGTCTCCCTCTGGCTTTCTTTTCCTTGAGTCTTGGTTTTGCTCATTTTTGGTTCTGTTGCTGCTGGGACCCTGATATACCACTGTGATCGCAGTATCTTGAGACATCCTATTTATATTCTCTATTACCTTCAGCAGGTCTTCGGCTCTGGCCTGTACTTCTGACATGTTATGTAGAGGCCCATTTAGGAACTTCTCATGAAAGTAGGACCCTTGACTAATCCTCCAACGAAGAAGGATGCCACTAACTTGGAATCTAGGTTGATAAATGTGTTCATCCTGTCGACAAACCTCTGTAAGTACTGGCTATGGGGCTCATTGTATCTCTGCTCCAACTGCAGGTTCACTATAGTAACTTCAGTGGGGCGGTTGCCGTGGTACTCGATGAATCTTCACCCCAGGTATTCGAAACTCCCTATGAAACTATCTGGTGATTGTAGGAACCAAGAGAGGGCATTGCCGACAAGAATGGTAATGAGCACATTAAAGCCATGTTGGTGGTCTCCAATGAGAGCCTCTATCGAAACTAAACCAGGTGGGCGGCTGGGTCTAACTTCCCAGTATATTTGTTGAAGTTGGGTGGGATGAAGTCTCAGTGCTTCAACTTCTCTTCGATCCATTCATGGAATATGGAAGTGGACATTCCCCTAATCGTCAAGTCATCCAAGTCCATAAGGGTCTATACCTGAATGCCCCCAATCGTTTTTGCTATGGTTACCACCAGCTTTGCATCGACAAACTCATCGTTCCAGTAAATGTCCATTCTGTCACCTCCAGATCTTTACCTCTCTCTCTATGTTTCACCTATATCCACGTCTGACCTTGGCCCTTGGAGTCCTTTGCATCAAAGCCCGCATAATCAATCTGAATGAGGCTCTTTCATAAGGGTCTTTCACTGTGGTTCTTCTTCGGTTGCCCCTTATCGCGGTGGTTCTCGACTTTCTTTACCTTTTCCTTTTGTTTTTGATGGGGCCAACCCTTTGGATCTGAGATTTTAGTGCCATATTTTATTGCTGCATGGCCTGCATCTGTTCCTGAAATTGCTTTGGTCTTCCATTTGCTTCATCATTTCGTCCCTAATTACCGAGATGTCCATCAAAGGTATCAGATGGTTGGATACTTTTCCCTTCTAGTGAGCGGCGAATATAGAGACTATGAACTCTTTGTTTCTTACGGCCATCCTGCCTCGTTTCTTGGATTCGATGATTGTAGGAAATCATGAACACAACGTTTCGTCTCCACTTCCAAAAGCCGGCGCCAATTGTTTGTGCAATTAATCTCACAAATAATAAAATTAAACAAAATACAAAGATATACAAAGCGTTCTCTATTATTAATTGATAAATAAAAGGTCGATCCCCTTGCTTTAGGGTTTTTTGCACTATTTATAATATCTCATTATAAGGAAAATTAGCTGATAGCAATTACATTTTATTCACGTTTCCCATTAACTAGCCCACTCTCTAGAATCTCCGAAATTCCTTATTCTAGATCAATGTCCAGCTTAAAGAAATCGAAAGTAATTAATTGGTTGTTTTATTAATTGTTCAGCAAATTCGTGTCATTAAGGAGCTGATATCTCGAGCTTAATCTTCGCACGATCTTTTTTTGCCTTTGTTGGAACCAAGCCTGAGATGGAACTTCTATTGAGTAGCTCAAATTCGGACTCTGATGCAGGTCATGACTTCAGATTCTGATGATAAATTTTGCTTCAGACTTTGATGGTAGGTTCTGCCCTCAGACTCTGATGATTGGCTCTATACCAGACTTTGATAACAGGTTCTATACCAGACTCTGATGACAAGCTCTGTTGTCAGGCCCTGACGAGGGATATGGATCCCCTTTAAAATGTGTTTGACCATGTGTCATGTATCTAATTTTTCCCCAAACATATACTAATAGAACTTTTAAAGTAAATTGGTAGTTTGATTTTCAATCATATATTTTTAAAAAAATTAATAGATAGTTTTTTATAGTTAAAATTATAGGAATAAAATAAAGCTATGAAAGTAAAATAATAGGATTTTCGACAATTAAATTCCTTTGGAAAAATTCTATACAACTCTTACTAATAAAGCACAAAAAGCTTATGCTTACGGATGATAATTTGGATAAATATTTTAAATATCTGTAAATATTCGTCCAATAAAATATTCGATATTTACTGTTTAATAGATAGGATATGAAATTAAGTATTTATAATGGATATTGGACGATTGTAAGTACCAATTTTAGATATTTGATATCCAATATTTGCCCAATAATTAAATAATATTATAAATTTATTACAGACTTTCGCACACTTAATTATATCTCTTCATGTATTTTGATTTTTAGATATCATTTTCTTGTAATTAATGGATATTTCTTAATATTAATGTTGATTACGAATGACTGGCGATTGTAAATTGAATCTGCTCACTTTGTTTTGTTAAGATATAACTGAAGTTTGTGTGGATATATCGTCTTCCATAAAAAAAACAACATGTGTTATTTATTTTTGTTGAATTTTTGGTTTTTTTTTTTTTTTTCCTTTTTTGGTAATTGTAACTTTATATGTGAAAATTATATTGAAATTGATATTTAAAAATGTTTTACAAATTTATATTGAATTATTGGATTTATATTAAATGCATTAGTTGATTTCTATTTTTCTAATTTTGTTAATACTTTGTATGGATATAGATATCTATATTGATGAACGAATACAGATGCGAATGAGGATATCGTCCTAAATTTTTTTTATTGAATATGAATAAATTTTGGATATAAAATTTCTTTACGGATACTGATACAAATATTGTAAAAATTAAGTTCCCATTTAGTAAATATTCATATTTTAACGGCATGCTTGTCATTTCAAAATTGATTATGTAAAGGGGTGTCTGGTCGAATAGTTTTTAATTAGTTTTATTTATTTTTTTCCTTGGGTTTGAATATTGAGGGGATAAGAGAATAAAAAATAAATTCAGACTTTATTATTTAACATAAATTGATAAATTATATCATTAATTGAGAAAAATGAAAGTTAAGGGCTCATTATTAATGGACAATACGCATCAGTGGTAAGTTGTCTTGTTTCAAATTGGATGATATGTAAGATAAAGATAGTAGGGATGATAATGGATATGATAAAGAAATGTTAATATCTATATCTAATCCGTTCAATTAACAGATATAAAAATCTCATATGTATTTGACCCTAATGTATTGGGCCTCGCAAGCCTCTCATAATATTAAGATTTTACTTCTATTAGAATGTGAATATTAATATCCGTACTTGACCCATTCAAATACAACTAATAAGTATAGATAATTATTAATTTACCTACTCCTCACTATCCGTTCCCGCGGGACCCATCTCTATATGGATTTTTGTTATCCCTATAAGACAGTAACCTATTTGGTATAATTAGATAAATTATGCCATTAATCAAGAAAATGTGAAAGTTAAGGGACTCCATATTATCTGAAAATACATATACTAATAAGTTGGTGAGTCAATCAATTATAGCAAGCAAGCAAGCAAGCAAGGAAGCCCGTGGTCTAACCACCAAGGCGCCACGTGCCATCTTCCTCCTCCCCTTCCTTTCCAGTTTTAAGCTTCCAAAACGGTCTCTGTTTCTATATAAACCACAGTCTCTCCTTCACTCGTCGAACGAATCGTCTCATTTCTCGCACTCCATCTATCGGCTGAGTTCACGACGCGGAGACTCAGAGTCAGGTAACTCGTTTGACTCAGATCTCGCTCTCTCTTTGATATTCCATTTGATGTCCTTTTCGTTCGTTAGGTTACAAGTGAAGATGTTTTCGAGGATTGAGTGACGATGCTTGTTTTGTCGTTTGACTCATTTTTTTAATATAAATAATGTAACCGTTTGCTTTGCTTTTACGTCGCTAATCGTGTTTCTTACGATCGGCTTAGCTTCTGGTTTAAGTTAGGTGTGTGTTTGTTGAGCTAATTGAACAGTGTAGATCTGCTTCATTTTGACTGATTTTGTGCTTAATGAGCTTGAATCACGCTTGCTACTACAAAATTCGACGGAATTGATTTGCGGTGTTGCAATTTTTTTGTTCTTTTTGTTTGATCACAGGTGTCTTTGAGTGATTAGCAACGCCATGGCTACTGGACAGCTGTTTTCAAAGACTACACAAGCTTTGTTTTACAATTACAAGCAGCTTCCGATCCAACGGATGCTTGATTTTGATTTCCTTTGTGGTATGTGTTAAATTTTATCTCCGTCTACATGGATTTAGTAACTGCATTATCTTAGTTGATGGTGTTGGTCATTAATTTGAATACTGGAAATTGTATTTTTAGGGAGGGAAACACCATCAGTTGCCGGAATAATTAATCCGGGGGCTGAGGGATTTCAGAAATTATTTTTCGGTCAAGAGGAAATCGCCATTCCTGTGCATTCAACGTAAGCTTACATTCTCTTGTTCTATCTTTGCAAATCTGTTACTTTTTTGTATTTGTACATGGAAAATCTAACTAGGTGTTAAGAAAGCTGATTCTCGTTGATTTAGCTAGGGTGACTAACGTAGAGTAATTGTGGATTATGTTTATGAGAGAATAATAAATTGTAAAGTATTGTTTGGTTAGTATATACTTGTAATAATGAGCATTGTTTGTATTTAACCTGTCAAATATTGATGTTGTAAGAGGATTAATATGCTCGCATTTGATTTTATGGTAAGTTGCTCACTGGCATACTAATGCGAAATTTTGTCAACTGCTTTAACAAAGTTGTTGACTTAATATTAGAAGCAGTATTGCGGGATCTAGAATTGCAGTTGTGTATTTTCCAGGGCTTTGAATTTTCTTACCTTTATTTGATAAATTTTTGCAGTATTGAGGCAGCTTGTGCTGCTCATCCAACGGCTGATGTTTTCATTAACTTCGCATCATTTAGAAGGCAAGTACTTGTTTATTAGTTAATATTGTGGTTTGACTGCTGCTTGTGAACTACATTAGTCTTTTCATTTTAATATAATTGCAGTTCGGCTGCCTCATCTATGTCTGCCCTGAAACAGCCAACCATTCGGGTGGTGGCTATTATTGCTGAAGGCGTGCCTGAGGCGGACACCAAGCAATTGATTGCATATGCACGGTCAAACAATAAGGTAAGAACTGAGAAGTATAACATGAAGCTATTTTAATTAACCTGTATCTAAATTTTAAAGCTTATAAATGATTTTTTACATGTCTTTGTAACCTCTAACAAAAATTAATATTTTTCTTTTTACAGGTGGTTATTGGCCCGGCAACTGTTGGAGGAATTCAAGCTGGAGCTTTTAAGATAGGTGACACAGCTGGAACCATTGATAACATCATTCACTGCAAACTCTACAGGCCTGGATCTGTTGGTTTCGTCTCCAAATCAGTACGTACACATTTTTTAGCCATTGATTACCACTTGTTCAGAATAAAAAAAACTTAATTTTGAAGTTTCTTAGCCATTTTAAGATGTTTTGGCTCTCAAACTCTTTAGATTTTAACGAGGGAATGGACAATTCAGAAAATTTGTTGGTACATATATTTACTAACTTGGTTGAAACAGTTACGAAAAATGCTAATCTAATTCTTTTAGTATAACTTTAAACACACTTCTTACTTATTTGATTTCTCATTGTATATATCTAACATATTTGTAGTAATTTGGTTGAAAGAGCTTCGGGAAATGTTAATTCTTTTGCTACAACTTTAAACACTCCTCTTACTTCTACTCATAGTAAAGATCTACTTGATGCTTGCATTTATGAAGTGTTAAATTGCTCTTACCCGTGGAGCATAATGCACCCCCTTCTCGACAATGAAATCGTATGTAGTTGACCATAACACAATATTTTGCGTACAATTTCGATATGTGAGATCAATTTTGTTATTCTGTATTGTCTCAAAACTGGTCCTAATTATGACCAGTAATTTTCTTGAGATATGTAGTTTGAATGTGCCATGTGTTGGAACTTCGACAAATAATGTTTCTTTTGACAGGGTGGCATGTCTAATGAACTATACAACACTATTGCTCGTGTGACAGATGGAATCTATGAAGGTACACTGCATGCTTCCTAATGTTTTAATATATCTTTTACCTGCCTAAAATGCATTCAGATATATGATGGAACATAATGTGCGGATATTTTCAAACTCCTGTAGGTATTGCAATTGGAGGAGATGTGTTTCCTGGCTCCACTCTTTCTGATCACATTTTGCGGTTTAACAACATCCCGCAGGTACATTAATGTTTTTCTTGATTCTCTTGTGTGTTTTCTGGTGAACATGTGCATACTCATAGCAAGAAGTATGTATAAATGTTTTGGGGCTGAAGGTTGATGATTTTGAAAGAGTTTCTTTACAACTTGGAAGTTTCTAATTACTTCAGTTAGTATACTTTAGAGGGGATATGATACAGGCGTTGCAGCAGGAGTAGAAGAAACAATGGTGTCCAGTGGCGAGAAACTTACAACTACAGCAGAGCAAGCTCCAGACTTGACCCAGTTTAGAGAAAGAGGCCCATTGCAGTATGTCTATGAGAGGAGGAAGGGCAGAAGGGGAAAGTTTATGGGTTGAGGGAATCAATTGTGGGTTGTGTGTGTGCTGACGTGGAAAGGAGTTGGTTAGGGGTAATGATAGAGGTTATAGGGTATTTAAGGTAGAAGGTAGTGAAGGAGTGCGTGTGTATTTTCTTTTGTTAATTTGATAACAGTTGTTATTGGAGAGAATCCCAGCGTGCCTGGAGGCTGGAATGCCTGAGTGATCTCTATTTTGTTATTTGCAATCCTATGATTGTATGAGTCCTCTGCAAATTATTCAAACAATACTCTTCTTTTGAATCAAAGTCCATTTACTATTAAATCGTTCTTTGCTTACAACAGTTTCCAAATCAATTAATTAGCTCTCGAGTCAAGTAATCTCAAACGTTCGTGACAAATTTGGTCCGACCTGCCGGATTCGAAATGGCCGCTACAAGGATGGAGACACGAGTTGACACTATGGAGAGGAATGCGGAAAGATTAGAAGAAAGGGTCCAGGGGTTAGCGGGGAAAGTAGAGGAGATTCAGATCCAATTGCAGACGTTGGAAGGGTTGAATCAGAAAATGGACGTTGTGGAAGAGATAAGGAAAATGATGATACAATGGACGAAAGGCAAGCAACCCATGGCTGAAGAAGAAAACTCTGTTCCGCTGAATCCAGAACACCCCACGAAGCATAATGAGTTCTTACCTGTAGGCTCCACCATGGGAAATGATGGACAGGAAAAAGGAGGGGAAGTCAATTTTAATGAAGATGATTTGGAAAAACGCATGATGATGAAGCGAGTGGAGTTGCCATTTTTCGAGGGACTTGACCCAGTAGGGTGGGTGACTCGAGCGGAGCAGTTTTTTGAAGTCCATCACACTAGAGAAGAGATGAAGGTTCCACTAGCAATGGTTAGTATGGAGGGAGTAGCGATACACTGGTTTCGTTGGGTGAGAAAAAAAAATCCCGAAATCAGGTGGGAAACCCTAACGAATGAGATGTTTAAACGATTTTCAGAAAGAAGTAGCTCAAACCCATTTGAGTTCTTGGCAGCCCTGAAACAAACAAGCTCAGTCGAAAATTATATTGAGCAATTTGAGCGTTTGGCAGCTCATGTGGTGGATTTACCAGAGGAACAATACCTTGGGTATTTTTTGAATGGGTTAAATGAATCAATCAGAAGAAGAGTGCGAGTGTTCGAACCAAAGGAAGTAATGAGAGCAATCGACTTGGCAAAGATGATAGACGAAGAGCTCACAGGAGAACTGAGATTGCCGAGAATGGGTGTAGCGAAGGAGACAACAGGAACAACATGGGCTAAGAATGGGTCGTGGAGTTGGCAGAGTCAAGGAGGAATCACAAAAAATAGTGGAATGGGTATGGATTACAAGACAAATGGGCTGAATAGTGGGTCCAATAATTCTAATTTCCAAAAGGTGCAGCCCACGTCATCTTCCCACGCTACAAAGGTTTACCGACCACCCTTAGGCACCAACACTGTAAACTCAGCGGGCAGTAGACCAATTTTTGGAGGGAACAATGGTAAGGGAAATAGGGGAAACAATTTGCGTGGAGGCCGGAATCTCTCATTTCAGGAGTATGCCGAGAGGAGGGAGAAGGGGGCTCTGTTTTAAGTGTGACCAACCTTACACACCCTTACATAGATGTGCAGCCAAATCCCTACGCGTCACAATTTTAGCTGAAGAAGAAGAACCGGAGGAAGTAGAGGATAAGGAAGACACTACGCTGACAGAGGCAGAGAACCTGGGTTCGGAGTACGAGCTGGTCAACCAGATGTTGGAGCTACCCATGTATTCGGTGGGGGGGATTACACGCCCTAGAACTATGAAATTGAAGGGGACGATTTCAGGGGAACCGATTGTGGTCATGGTAGATAGTGGAGCAAGTCACAATTTCCTTTCTAAGGGGTTGGTAGAGAAATTAGGGTTGAGAATAGAACCAACGATGAAGTTTGGGGTGTGTTTGGGGGATGGCCACAGAACAGTGTCGCAGGGGATGTGTAAAAATGTGGAGGTACAACTAGGGTCGATCTCAATAGTAGTGGAAGGGTATATGTTTGGTTTGGGAGGAGTAAATATGATTTTGGGAGTTACTTGGCTAGAGACTTTAGGGTAGGTAAAAGTGAACTGGAGTAATATGTCCATGAAATTCATGCATGCAGGGGAACAAGTCGAGATTAGGGGAGATCCTTCGCTTTGCCGGTCACAGGTGACTCTGAAATCTCTTTTCAAAATGGTTGAAGTAGAATATGCGGGGATGCTATTATGGTGTAATGAAAGGCAGAATACTGATGAACATGAGGAGCACTATCTTGAAGGACAACATGAGGAATTAGAAAGCTTATTAGCCGATTTTGAAGGGGTGTTCAGTGAACCGGAAGGATTACCCCCATCACGGAACACTGACCATGCCATAGTGATCAAGGAGGGTGAAGGACCTGTGAGGATTAAGCCTTATAGGTACGCTCATGCACAGAAGGATGAAATGGAGAGGTTGGTGGATGAGATGCTGCGTTCAGGAATAATTCAACACAGCGTCTCTCCCTACTCGAGCCCTGTAATCTTGGTGAGGAAGAAAGATGGAAGCTGGAGATTTTGTGTCGACTACCGAGGGTTGAATGGAATAACAGTGCCGGACAAATACCCCATACCCGTGATCGAAGAACTGCTTGATGAAATACATGTGGCTCGTTTTTTTTCAAAAATTGATCTGAAGTCGGGGTACCATCAAATCAGAGTTCGCCAGGAAGACATCGCCAAAACGGCATTTCGGACACACGAGGGCCACTATGAGTTTACGGTCATGCTATTTGGGCTAATGAACGCACCCGCAACGTTTCAGGCTACGATGAATAAGACATTCCGACCATACCTACGGAAATTTGTTCTCGTCTTTTTCGATGACATCTTGGTGTTTAGCCGGAGTTGGTCGCAACACATGGAGCATTTGAGGGTAGTTTTGATGGTGTTGGAGCAAAATCACTTTAAGGCCAACAGTAAGAAATGTCAGTTTGGGAGGCGAACTATCTCGTACTTAGGGCATGTAGTCAGCGAGAAGGGGGTCACAGTGGATCCAGATAAGGTTGAAAGTGTTGTGACATGGCCAACCCCGTGTTCTGTAAAAGCTGTGAGGGGATTCCTAGGATTGACAGGATATTACCGGAGGTTCGTCAAGGATTATGGGAAGATAGCTAAGCCGCTCACAGAACTTCTCAAGAAAGATCGATTTCAGTGGAACGTGGAGGCGCAAGAAGCCTTTGAGGGACTTAAAAAAACACTCACCACCACCCCTGTTTTGGGAACACCCGATTTTACACAGAATTTTGAAATTGAATGTGATGCGTCGGGAAGAGGCATTGGAGCGGTATTGATGCAACACAGGAGACCAATCGCATTTTTCAGTAAGGCGTTGAAGGAGAGGGCGTTAGCTAAATCAACTTATGAAAAAGAACTCATGGCTTTAGTCCTTGCCATTCAGCATTGGAGGCCATACTTATTGGGAAGAAAATTCTTAGTATATACTGACCAGAAGAGTTTAAGACATCTCCTCCAACAACAGAGCTACACACCAGACCAACAAAATTGGATAGTCAAATTAATGGGGTATAGTTTTGAAATTGTTTACAAGGCAGGGAAGGAGAATTGCGCTGCTGATGCGCTGTCCAGAATGCAGGAGGGAGCCGAATTAACGGCAGTGTCTGTGAGAAATTGGGAAGAGATTGAAGACATTTCAGTGGCGGTCCAAACTGATCCTAAGTTAGCATCCATTATTAAGGCTCTCAAGGATGGATCTGAAGTTCACCCAGGCTACGAGGTGCGAGGAAACCATCTGTTTTACAAACAAAGGCAGGTGATTCCGGCCAAATCTAAATGGGTCCCGATTATGCTGCAAGAATTTCACTCCACGGTTTTTGGGGGGCATTCCGGAGCCTATCGGACCTATCGTAGGGTGGCTGAAAACGTATACCGGAAAGGGATTAAGAAGGATGTGTATCGGTATGTTGCAGCATGTGATGTTTGCCAGCGTCATAAGTATCAGACGACTGCACCAGGAGGGCTCCTGCAGCCCCTCCCAATACCGACTATTGTGTGGGATGACATTGCGATGGATTTTATAACGAGGTTGCCTAAATCCAAT
This sequence comes from Zanthoxylum bungeanum, assembly GCA_019454045.1. Classification (NCBI taxonomy): domain Eukaryota; kingdom Viridiplantae; phylum Streptophyta; class Magnoliopsida; order Sapindales; family Rutaceae; genus Zanthoxylum; species Zanthoxylum bungeanum. Next base: position 7,038 of record SKCR01036342.1, on the reverse strand, counting down.
GGATATGATGCCGTCATGGTGGTGGTGGATAGGCTATCTAAGTATGGGCATTTTGTGTTGCTAAGGCATCCCTTTACGGCTAAAAAGGTGGCTGAGATATTTGTAAAGGAAATTGTCAGGTTACACGGGATTCCAAGATCAATCGTTAGTGACCGGGATTCGGTTTTCCTTAGTCATTTTTGGACGGAGTTATTTAAGCAGCAGGGCACCAAATTGAAAATGAGTACCGCATATCACCCGGAAACAGATGGGCAAACAGAGGTTTTAAATCGATGTTTAGGGACGTATCTTCGATGCTTTGCTTCAGAACAACCGAAACGTTAGGCTGAGTGGATACATTGGGCCGAGTTTTGGTATAATACAAGCCATCATAGCTCGGTAGGGAAGACACCATTTGAGGTAGTTTATGGACGACCCCCGCCAGTACTCCATAAGTTTGTGAGAGGCGAGACAATGGTCGAAGCCGTGGCTCAAGAACTACTTGACAGAGACTAAGCCTTAAGGCAATTACAGTTCAACCTTCGGAGGGCACAAGATAGGATGCGACGTGCTGCCAATGCACACAGGAGGGATGTTTCTTATCAAGTAGGGGATTGGGTATATCTTAAGCTGCGACCACACCGACAGCAAACAGTGTTTAGGAGGGTGAACGCTAAGCTCACAGCTCGTTTTTATGGCCCATTTCAGATAATTGAGAAAATCGGAGCAGTGGCATATAGGGTGCAACTTCCCCAAGGCTCTCGGATTCACCCAGTATTCCATGCATCGCAATTAAAAAAGGCGGTAGGAGCAGATATGGTGATATCAGTTCTGCCAGATGAATTGGACGAGGATGCCCACGTTAGGGTTGAGCCTGAGACAATTTTAGCACGCAGAAATACTAAGCAGTTGGGGTGTCAGCGTGAACAATGGTTAATTAAGTGGAAGACTAAACCAGATGAAGAAGCCACATGGGAAGAAAGGGATCACATTTGCCAGCAATTCCCAACATTCGGTCTTGGGGGCAAGCCCGTATTTACAGAGGGGGGCAATGATACAGGCGTTGCAGCAGGAGTAGAAGAAACAATGGTGTCCAGTGGTGAGAAACTTACAACTACAGCAGAGCAAGCTCCAGACTTGACCCAGTTTAGAGAAAGAGGCCCATTGCAGTATGTCTATGAGAGGAGGAAGGGCAGAAGGGAAAGTTTATGGGTTGAGGGAATCAATTGTGGGTTGTGTGTGTGCTGACGTGGAAAAGAGTTGGTTAGGGGTAATGATAGAGGTTATAGGGTATTTAAGGTAGAAGGTAGTGAAGGAGTGCGTGTGTATTTTCTTTTGTTAATTTGATAACAGTTGTTATTGGAGAGAATCCCAGCGTGCCTGGAGGCTGGAATGCCTGAGTGATCTCTATTTTGTTATTTGCAATCCTATGATTGTATGAGTCCTCTGCAAATTATTCAAACAATACTCTTCTTTTGAATCAAAGTCCATTTACTATTAAATCGTTCTTTGCTTACAACAGTTTCCAAATCAATTAATTAGCTCTCGAGTCTAGTAATCTCAAACGTTCGTAACAGGATACTTGAAGAAAATTAAAAAAATATTTTTACTGTTTTTTCGTGCTTTGGTATTTTCCTTTTTCTTTTTCCCTCCTAATGCATTTTTCTCCTGATAACTGTTAGGTTAAAATGATGGTTGTTCTTGGTGAACTTGGAGGGCAGGATGAGTACTCCCTTGTTGAAGCCCTGAAACAGAGAAAGGTAACCAAACCTGTGGTCGCATGGGTCAGTGGAACCTGTGCACGACTCTTCAAATCAGAAGTACAATTTGGTCATGCGGTAAGTTTTACTTCAGTTCTCCTGGACCGGTTTTCATTACCGTGAGACTTGCTTATCGCCAATCTTCCTTGAAATTTATTAAATCAGGGTGCTAAAAGTGGTGGTGAGATGGAGTCTGCTCAGGCAAAGAATCAAGCACTAAGGGATGCTGGAGCTATTGTTCCTACTTCATATGAAGCCTTGGAATCTGCAATTAAGGAAACTTTTGAGAAACTGGTTAGTTTCCAAAGATCTTTTGTCTGGCCCTGCCACTTTTTACTTCCTCCTGCACTAAGGGGTAGAAAAGGGCTAAATTTCTTCTAGGCCATGGAACTAGCCTCTATAATGTAGATGGTTGGTTTTTTCTTAGGTGGAGGAGGGGAAGATTCCCCCAGTGAAGGAAGTTACACCTCCACAAATCCCTGAGGATCTTAACACTGCTATTATGAGTGGGAAAGTCCGGGCTCCGACTCATATTATTTCAACTATCTCTGATGATAGAGGTACTTTCTGAACCTCTTTTTATGGCCTTGATCAACATTTTAAGTGTTTGACTTAGTTATATGCTAAATTTTTCTTATACCAATCTGCAGGTGAGGAGCCGTGCTATGCTGGGGTGCCAATGTCTTCAATTGTAGAACAAGGTTATGGGGTTGGTGATGTTATCTCTCTTTTGTGGTTCAAACGCAGCCTTCCCCGCTATTGTACCCAATTTATTGAGGTATGTTTGTCATTATTACAGCATCTTTTATGCATTTCTACTGTTAACATAATACAGAAAGCTCTATTTAATTTAACTTTTCTATTCCCGTTTATTTTCCATTTGGACTAAAACATATTTGCTACCGAGGAGTATTATGTGGTCAAGAATTTCTTTCCAATTAATATACATGTTTCCTGGGACAGATATGCATAATGTTATGTGCTGACCACGGCCCCTGTGTCTCTGGTGCTCACAACACTATAGTGACAGCTAGAGCTGGAAAGGATCTTGTTTCCAGTCTTGTATCAGGTATACAATCAGTTTTAGTTTTATCTCTCTCTTTTTCCTATGTTCAAAATAACTTATAGTTATCACATGAGATTTGGAATTACATTACAGAGAACTAAATTATGAGATTTTGAAACAGGTTTGCTCACAATTGGTCCCCGATTTGGTGGTGCCATTGATGATGCTGCCCGATATTTCAAAGATGCTTATGACCGTGTAAGAATTAGTGGGCATTACTTGAGAGTATTAAGCAGTACTCTGATTGCTCTGATGGTTTCTAGATTCTGAAACATTATCCTTTTGCTGTCCAGGGTCTTTCAGCTTATGAATTTGTTGAATCGATGAAAAAGAAGGGCATTCGTGTACCAGGAATTGGGCACAGGTATATAAAAAATTTTAAACCTTACATCTATGAAGTTTAATGTTCATGCATTGGTCGCTAATTGCAAATTGTTGTTGATAAACTACTGTTTGCCTCCTGTAAAAAAGGATCAAGAGAGGAGATAACAGAGACAAAAGAGTGGAGCTGCTACAAAAATTTGCACGCGCTCATTTCCCTTCGGTGAAGTATATGGAATATGCTGTTCAAGTTGAAACCTACACTCTATCAAAGGCAAACAACCTGGTTCTTAACGTAGACGGCGCAATTGGGTCCCTTTTCTTGGATCTCCTTGCTGGCAGTGGAATGTTCAGCAAGCAAGAAATTGATGAGATTGTTTTGATTGGCTATCTGAATGGGCTCTTTGTTCTTGCACGCTCCATCGGTTTGATTGGGTAAGTCGAATATACTCCAGAATTTTCTTATCGAAGCTCGTACCCTTGCTTAGTTGGTAAAAAAAATTCATTTGAAATTGGGACATGTATAGTTGGACATTATTTTTTATCCAGAAGAAGAATGAAAAGTGGAGTATCTGGTTTCTTAGTGTTTCTAACACAATGGTTCCTATCTCTGGAATTGCTTCTTGATGCAGATAGTGATAGCAATCCGGCTTATCTGTTACCAAAAGTCCACTGTTTGATATGTTTAATGTCTTTAGATATCTAGCGGACTTTTGATCTAGAATAGAATGTGGCTATACATACTGATAGTGCTACGTCCAATTCGCAACAAGTTTTTAGTTCCATATATCTTGCGCTATTCTATCCGGTACTATTTAAATTACTGACTGATTGTGATGAGGTCATATAGATAAAGAGAGAATGGCAGCCTTTCTCATCTTTGTCTCTCTTTTACAGCTAAATCTTTAATCTGACTTATTGCTTATTCAAAATCTCAGGCATACCTTCGACCAGAAGAGATTGAAACAGTCTCTATACCGGCACCCGTGGGAAGATGTTCTCTACACCAAGTAATTCACTCTCCGGCAGCAGGTGCGAAAACCAACATGCTTTCCAAAAATATTTTCCCGTTTCAAGCGTCCTTAAATCTCCATTTTGTTGGGTTGTTAGACTAGTGTTTGTACTTATAATTACTGGCCGAAAACTTTTGGATTGGAAGTTGCAAGTTCATTAAGATACGACTTGGATCATTTATTGAACAAATTGATGTTTCGAAATCAAATGAGTGTTTGCATTGTTGTATAAGAATCTCTCCCATTTTTTTTTTACTATCGAATAGAATTGTTAGCCAAATTTATATTACTTGGAGGGAAGATACCATGACATATTCTTTCTCCTAGGACTCATTCCACATTTGGGAATGATGGAGATAGATTCACGTCAGTTTCGGGACACATTCTTTCTCCTAGGACTCGTTCCACGTTTGGGAATGATGGCGATGGATTCACGTTCTACTTAACTAGTGTTTTTCAACATGTTATCAAGAAATTTTAAAATATAATATGATTTTACATACCCTTAAACGGACTATAAATTACATTGATTGAAGTGTTTGGTACAACATTCTCCCCTCAACTCTCCATTGGAAAAACTCAAATTTTTCCTTTGATATTTGTTAATATGTTTTTGCTTATAACCTAACTTTTGATTAGATGGGTTATTTCAACTTTCATTTTGAATTAAAATTTTGACAAAAATCATTTAATGATAGATACAAAATATTATTCACTGATATCAAGTCAGAGATTTTTTAAATTATATAAAACTGATATAAAAATGTTTTATGTTTTTCAAAGATCATACTCGAAATACTTGAAACTTTTATCAATAGTGAAAGATGATATGTTATACAAACAATATTTGTATTGTAAATATACCCAAATTTTTATTGGATTCAAAGGGTTTGTAAAATAAGTATGAGTGGTAAAATGAATTGACGAATTAAATTTATATCGAATCTTAAATTAATTGAATCAAAATATAATGGATTCGTATTTGATCCGTTTATTAAATGAATCATAATATGAAAATTCGTATTCGATTAATTTACTAAACGAATCTAATACGAATATTTATTTAGTCATAACATTATTTAATGGCATAAATTATCATAATTTAGTAACATTAATTATTAATAAATGTATACATGTGAAATACACAATTAATACATTTACTAAAAATGATTCACCAAATATAGACAATATTATTTTTCTGTGAAAATTGACAATAATTTCTGAAATACTAATTGAAAAATAACAATAACTAATAAGGAAAATAATGAAATGAATCTTAAACGAATCAGAATGTTTAAATTCATATTTGATTTGTTTATTAAACGAATCGAATTGAATCCAATCGAATCGAATCATTTAATTAAACGTTTATATTCGCTTTAAATCGAATCGAATCGAACGAATAGACGAAATCTAACCCAATTACCACCCCTAGAAATAAGTGCATTGATGTCCTTTTAAGGGAATCTACGCTTTGTGGGGATCTAATTGGGAGGGTCATAAAATTGAAACAATGGCCATTAAATTTGGAATTTTTAGTATTGAATTGAAACTTTTCAAATTTAATAATAGAAATTTTAAATTTAATTACCATGTTCCAATTTTAATAGTCCGAATTTCAACTTCAAACTTATAATATAAAAATAAAATTCCAAAAAATCAGGAAATATTATAACCATCATGGTCTCTTTATATTGCTTAGAAAATATAAACTTTTGATTGAGATTAGTGGGAAAAATATAACCAAAAGGCTTTCTGTCTCTCTTATATAGCTCAGCAAAGAGACAAAATAGGAAGCCACACGTTTCTTATACTACGGGTTCAATTCCAATCATAAACTTACTTCTGTCCACAAAAAAAAAAAATCATTGTTTAAATTGATAGAATAATTTTAATGTCATTGTAAGTGAGTACTTTGTTTGATATAATATAACTAGCCATATGATTCCACATATAGTGTGTGAAATTTGTAGAGGATCAGAAGAAAGTCAAAATGATGTAATGTTAATATTTTTCGTTCTAAAGATAATATTGGAAACTTATTCCTTAAATAAATTTCTCCCAACTATGAATTTATTTGGTTGTATGAACCACACAAACTTAGCAAAAGATAAATTATCACAAAAGCAATGATTTATGTGGTTTGGTGGAGAGTAGCTCCAACCTACGTGCATAGGAGAAATGAGATCACTTTTATTAGACTCTGGATAAATTTCGACCCGATCACCTAACAAAGGATTTACCAAGATTTATAATGAATAACCCATCGGGTTTACTATGTGGTCGGGTACACGACTCACTTTCTCGCTCTATCATTTAGTTTGCTTTACAAGCTTGGCTCTCCAATTACAAGTGTTAGAAAATGTAAAAGTTTCTAACCCCTTTTAATGTGGCTTCTACCCTTTATATATGTTCTTATACCACTATTACAACTGACTCTAACGTTAGCTCATGTCGTTGAGTCATCATTGCAAGCCTTAGTCACACCGTTTCCACCACCTTCTCAACCAATCAGATTAGTTCGTTCCCATTTCACTGCACCAACCTCTAGTGGCCTATGACGGTTTCTGCTCTGCTACTGCACCAGCCTATGGCGGCTGGCGGAGCCAAGGATCACTGTGACCCATTGCTTTATCTTTTTCATCATTAGTCTTCTATGAGCACTTCTCTCCAGGTAGAGCAGACGTCATGCTGCTCCCATATTGGTCAGTCATGATCCCATCTTCATTCTTCGGGTCGGGTAACCGAGATAACTAGTACTCTTCCAAACCCAGATTTCAAAGTCATCGAGTCGCACCCATATTGACAATACTTCATCGGGTCGATCTTCAACAACTCTCAGAGCATCTAAAAAATACTCTTCAATGTGATCGGGTCGGGTACCATCTACACTTCTCCA
>SKCR01036341.1:0-73703 GCA_019454045.1 Zanthoxylum bungeanum | reverse complement strand
GATCTATCTACACCCAACGAACAGGCGGAGGTCTGATCTAAATAGATCGGTGACGTGACTGCCGTCTAAGTGTAGAAGATGTCTCATGTGCCCACAATGGCATCTCAAGTCTAAGAATCACAAGTGCTACTCAACCCAAGAAGATTCTTATTGACGCTGGTGTACCATCCATTAAGAATCTTCGGTGAGTCGTTCAGTGTTTATCCGCTATAAACACCTACACGTCTATACTAGTCTCCATGACTAATGGTTCATTGAGAAACCATTGGAATCATATATTCCAGTATACGACATGTACCGGTCTCAACGGGTTTACTATACTGACCAAGTAGTGTAAACCTTGACCAGGAACTGTCTGAGAATGACAACGTCATGATACGACTCAATGTCCGTTGCGACGCTTTTGCAACTGTACCATGACTAATCATTCTAAGGTCATTACGTCTTTACCATATAAAAGATTAGATTATATTATAGAAACTGCATATATTATTACTGATAATAACGTTTTACAGAAGTATTTAACAAATACAACCGGGAATTGGCGCTCTGAGCACCAACCCCTACATCTAAAACATCATAAAGCGCGTAAAGTAAAGTATAGTGATATGCGGATGGATATATAAACAACTTGTTCCTAGAACAAATCACTTCCCTTTCCTCTCCCCGCTAGCACTATTCTACTCTACCCAATTACATAATACAATAAGAGAAACCTCATTACATTGAGGGGAATTAGGTGAGAAGAGAATACAAAGAGATAAAGAGATAAGGCTGGACACGCAGGTCCAATTTATAAATTCCAAATTTACAATAATTTCTAAAATTACCCTTCCCTTCTAATATCCATCCGATATACACTATTCATACAACACATCCACATTCATTCATTCAAGGCATGTTATACAACCAATCAAATCCATTTAATTAGTCTTTAATTAGGTGACAATACAATGTTCGAACAATTGTTTGCATTTGCGCGAGTCCAACTCGTTTTGAGAATAAATACTTATAGTATGAATTCACGAATTATATCGAACTACTCGTTAAATCCAATTTAAGTCGTATTCAATACTAATCCTTTTATTTAATTCTAAATAAATATTTACACTTTTATTGTGCTTTTATAACTTAGATTCCAAATCTAGTACTATTGGGTCTCAAAGCCCAACTAACATCTAATGTTCGTTTAATTAAAGTCCGATGGGCTTTCTATTGATTTCATTAGGCTTGGGCCTTGGTCAATGTGGGTCAAACCCAATTTCCAAGCCCAATAAGGAATCACCCTCATTTGCCATAAAAATCAATATCAAGCCCATAAGGCCCAATTAAACATAAAAGCCCATTTTTACATTTGGACTTAAATGGTGTGATTTAGGCCCATTTTGGATCCAATCCAAATGGTCCAAATCTACTTGGCCCAACCAAGCCCATTTATGTCCAAATTAATAGTTTTAGGCCCAATTCAAATTAAGCCCAATTAACCAAATTTTAAAATTCCAAATTTTATAACTTAATTAATTAAAGTGTATTATCATGATTAATCCTTTAAATCAATATTCCCAAAATATCAAATTAATCCATTAATCATATTTTTATCTTAAATATATGTCCAACATTATTTAATCAAAAAATCAAGTCCCTAATCTTCTTCCATGCATTCGGCCAAGGTGATGAAAAATTACCGATTTCGTTTTCAATCCAATCGAATCACAAATCGTCATTTTATGTTCGTTTAAAGTCATCCAATTATCTTATAAACAACAAATCATCATCTCCATGGTCTAGGTAGTATTCGGCCAAGCCTCTCCAAGAGGGGAAAAATTAATCCAATTTATTTTTCATGAAATTGATAATGTATAACATAATGTAACATACATTTAAGCATACTTAATCAATCAAAATCATCAAATCATGCTTCAATCAATTTTGCCCAAATATTACCCTAATTATTTTGCATGCTCTTTAAGCTCAATGATACCATTGTTGGAAAATCTAATCCATGTCCCAAGATCAAAAGAAAAGCAAAACATATAAATGAATGAATAATATTGAAGTATGGCGGAATCATACTCACAAAGATCGGAATGCGGATGCGTTGATGAAAACAAAAATTTCTCCTTTGTGCAGTGAGGGTTTCGGCCAAACAGAAAAGAGAAGCTCCAAGCAATTTTTGATCCTTCCAAGCTCTAAGATGAGTTTCCCATAACACCTTTGTATGATCCCTTGATGGTGCTAGCCAAAGATGTGTATTTTATGTTCCAAACATGCACAAATTCTTCAAGTTTTTGCAACAAAAACAGAAAAGTGGAGAGCCAAAACTGCAGTGAAGTTTTCGGCAATGTGAGAGAGAGGAGAGATCTGATTTTTTGTTACAAAAATCAATTTATATTTATGCCATAATATTTATTAATTAATAATAAACTTATGACACAAATCATGCAATGGCTTAGAGTGTCAAACACTCAATTTCCATGCAAAACCCTTGAGTGCATTGTACACTATCTCCATGCAATGCATCAACAATTAAATAATGCATATAATGACATGTGTCATGTGGGCCCCACACGTTTCCAAATGAAAGTGGGCCCACGTGCACTCACGCGTTCGGGTTCGATATTTCCGAAATACCGAACTTACGTCGCGACGTTAATTAAATCGAATTTAAATAAATAATTGCGCCTAGCGAAATTATTATTTACGTCGCTAACGAATTAATTCTAAATTAACTCATTTGCCCGAATTAAAATCTAAATTTAATTTCGCGTCGAAATCGAATTTCGATTATTATATCGAATATAATAATTTTACGATTAATTCCAAATTAATCGTTCTCTCTCTTTATATAGTACTTTATCCAAGATAGAGTCTCCCCGTAATTAATCCAAGATTAATCGAGTTTGAATCATACGTCATTGGTGAATCTTCGGGAAGCGACCCAAGAGATCTCTAGATATGTTGGCAGTAAATCCGGTTGTCGAACTATCCGAACACGTACGTACCAAGTACTACGTTTTTACCGATTTACAAGACAAGGTTAGCCTCTAGCAAAACGCCATGTCTACCCAATTCTCTAGAAATATTCTTATTGGAATATAAGATCTATAACAGGCGTAGTATATCGTAGTATAGTGTATATCGAACCAGTATCGGATGATCACATGTAAGGCCTGGGGCTGGAGATGTGTCTGCCCCGTACGATACACATATCGGACATCAAGCAACCAGTCACTTTGAATCGGATAATCCTGACCTAGTCATATTATCCCGATGGTTGCAACCATTATAGAGTACTAGTTCTGTATCCCTCGCGATCATCATCTCCATATGTCTGAAGTGATACTTCCATCTTGACATCACACCCAATACACTACGATTCTCGATAAACCCAGAAGAGGTGTACACAGACCCGTTTAAAGCCCTGGACCACCAAAACTAAAGTTTACCGATTGTCGTAAGTACTAGCGATGCAAGTCTCAGGTTAAGATCATATGCACCTACCCTGAAGCGGACTCCCATAGACACGCAGACATACTACCAATGGGACTCCGCAGGGTCTATCCAGAGCGAAGCTGTTTTCCGTACCATCGGTAAAACACAACCTCCTACCGCACTTGCATAAGTATCCATACTTAAATATATAGAGAACTATGAGCTATGTCAGTGCCCTCAAACATGCACAAGTGCAGTACTAGTCTATTCCGCATTATCGATGTCCAATCTCGATAATACTACGACTAGGGATATTTAATGATTAAACCTTTATGGATTGATACCGTCTCATATCATCACAATCCGGAACTAATCATAGGGACTTTTACCATTTATATATCAAAGTAAATAAATTACAAAACGGTAAAAGGCATTTCATTACTACATAGTTAATTTTGTACAATAATACAATATCATTTACAAAATAGTGACGCTATGGGTCATTACTGTCTAACAAAAAAGAGTGTGAATAAATATATTTTTTATTGTGGATTTTATTTATTTGTCAGAAAAATATTGATTCGGATGCTCAACAAGAGAATGGAAGTATGGAATTCAGACTGAAGAAATAGGTGCGGAACAACTCTTTTTATAGAGGTGCTCAACACCTCTACAATTGTAATTACATAAAAATTACTGTAATTGCTAGAAAAATATTATCATCACCTATATGGTTGGTTTTATATTTTTGGAAAATTTTTCCTTCATGAAGTAATTAACTGGGTAATAATAACAATTTATATATTATAAAGAGTAAGATTTCTCTATATTTAAAATATCAATAGTGGATCCCCTAGTTCCATCATTCTATTTTATTGTTGCAGCACAAATTAAACAATTCCACTTTTTGGTTTTTAACATGTGCAAACAATCATACGATGAGGACTGTGAAAATGAGAAAATGAAACTAATTGAACCAATTTTGGAAGAACATATTCAAGGGAGTGAAATTGACCTTATAGAAATCTGTACAACTAATTTTCTCTTAATCAAGTACGCAATTAGATTCAGATATGTCTAATGATTTTTCTTTACTTGATTATACACAAGTACTAGAAGACGACATAGAGAAATAAAATTTTAAGGAATTAGGAACACTTGAAGAAGATAAACAAGAAGAAGCACCCAAATTGGAATTAAAGACATTGCTTGAAGGACTGAAATATATATTCCTTGGAAATAAATAAAAATTACCATGCAGTAATTTCTTCTTCCTTACAAGTGATCAAAAAGGTAAGTCGTTAAATGTGTTGAGAGAACATAAACAGGAATTGGATGGACTTTAAAATATATAAAAGACATAATCTTTTTAAATGCACATATATAATACATTTCAAAGATAATGTCATGACATGCCGACCAGCCAAAAAATTGTATAATAAAATATCCTGAGGATCGGTCCACACCCAACGAACAAGCGGAGGTCTGATCTAAATAGATCGGTGAAGTGACTGCCATCTAAGTGTGGAGGATGTCTCATACATCCAAAGTGGCATCCCAAGTCGAAGATCCACTATGCTACTCAACCCGAGAAGATTCTTATTGACGTTGGTGTACCATCTATTAAGAATCTTCGGTGATTCATTCAGTGTTTATCCACTATAAACATCTACACATCTATGCGAGTCTCCCAAGACTCATGGTTCATTGGGATAAACCATCGGACCAAGTCTCGATATACGACATGTACTGGTCTCAACAGATTTGACTAACCGACCCGTGTTGTAACTCTTGACCATGAATTTTATTTGATAATATAAATTTGCAGTGACACTTCCCAATGTCAATTACAAACTAATTTTGTAACTGTTTACTGCTTTATATATTATCGGGCCTTTGTCTAATATATACATATTACAAAACCATATTAAGTTTCAATCTAATCGTAATCAGATCAAATACGTATATAAAAAAAAGAGGTGCAACCATAAATAAGTAATATTATGGAAAAAGGAATTGATCGTATTCATGAATCAGACATAAATACGATGCAGATTGGCGCTCTGAGCACCAACCCCAACTTTTTTCCTTGCGTGTCGCGACACATGAACCTTTTGCGTCGCGACGCGTATCAATCTAGAGGCATTTCTGGGAAAATTCTAAGATCACTACGCGATGCGGAGAGGTATGCGTCGCAACGTAAGGCCAAAAATCAGGACTTTTCTGTATCTCTTCATACTCAATTGGCCCAACATCACACCCAAACATACCACACAAGCAATTAGCTTCAATAATCATTCAAAACACCATCAATAACACTCTCAACCCTTACTTATATTCATTCTATATACTCCATTAATCATTAACCAAAATTAAAAATTTGGGGACTTTCTACAATCTTCATTTTCTTATCACCAAACTCATATAATCATCAATTATTATAAATCATTCAAATAATTAACCAAATACAAGATCAAAACACCCATATCCAAAACTTGGGTTAGAGCTTTCTCACCTCATTTCTCTTGGTTTTTCCTTCTTCCTCAAGCCTCAAGTTTTTTCCAATCTTCTTTTTAATTATTGGAGATTGATATTGCTGCATTCCTTTGTTTATTCTTCTTCTTTCTATTTTTCCCCCTTCTTTTACGTGTTTCCATCTTCTTATTTCTCTTTTCTCATTTGAAGAAACATTGAATAGTAATCCCTTTTTATACTAGGGATCTATTTGTAAATTAATTAATAAGGGAAGTGTTTGGAAAAAATTGGGAAGTTTTGAAACTTTTCTAGAGAGGTCCCCGGGCACTGTTCATTAGAATTTGAACCTGCGTTTTTGCTTGCTTTTGATTTGAATTGGGAAATATATTCAACACGAAAGTTGTAGATCTCGATTCTATCATTTTCTGACGATATAAAATACATAAAAATCAGAGTTTGTATGAGAAAGTTACGGCCTAAATACCATAGTTGTCCGAAATGGAACATCGTCGAATTTTGTATCGAAGTTTCGAAGCATTTACCGTTTATCCCAAAGTCGTTCCATGAATGCATAAATATATATACTCGGACGTAATTTATATCATGTAACACTCGCTCCGTGATGTAACAGTACTATGGTCAACAATAGTAGAGACCGCCGGTCGTTACATTATTGACAAACTTTGTTACGGCCTTTATGGCTGATTTTATATATTTGGCATAATTAAGTACCTAACCTAACTTGTAATAGAAAAATATATCACCACATATATGGTTGGTTTGATATGTTTTGGCATAATTAATTCCTGAAGTAATTTATCTGGGTAATAATGATAATTTATATATTATTAAAAAAATAAGATTTTTTATATTTGAAATATCAAGAGTGGATCTCCTAGCCCTAACATTTTATTTTATTATTGCAGTCCAATTTAAAATTGTCGATCACTTCAAACAATTCGACCTTTTTATTTTCACTGGAAATATTATTTTAATTTACTAAATCTATTCCATGTGGATCGATCTCGAATTTACTGAGTTATTTTATTACTTCGACACTCTTATACTTGGGAGCAAAGAACCAATTTGTGAGTGTGTAAAGTTTTTATAATGATAATAATAATAATCAAGCTTTTACTTAGTAACCATAAATCTTCCCTTAGAAAGCAGTGATTGTTCGCGTAAAACAATAGAACTTGAGTTTATATAAAAAAAAGTGTGAATAAATATATTTTTTATTGTGATTTTATTTATTGTGTCAGAAAAATATTGATTCGGATGCTCAACAAGAGAATGGAAGTATGGAATTCAGACTGAAGGAAATAGGTGCGGAACAACTCTTTTTATAGAGGTGCTCAGCACCTCTACAATTGTAATTACATAAAAATTACTGTAATTGCTAGAAAAATATTATCATCACCTATATGGTTGGTTTTATATGTTTTGGCAAATTTAATTCATGAAGTAAATTAACTGGGTAATAATAACAATTTATATATTATAAAGAGTAAGATTTCTCTATATTTAAAATATCAATAGTGGATCCCCTAGTTCCATCATTCTATTTTATTGTTGCAGCCAAATTTAAACAATTCCACTTTTTGGTTTTTAACATGTGCAAACAATCATACGATGAGGACTGTGAAAATGAGAAAATGAAACTAATTGAACCAATTTTGGAAGAACATATTCAAGGGAGTGAAATTGACCTTATAGAAATCTGTACAACTAATTTTCTCTTAATCAAGTACGCAATTAGATTTAGAATGTCTAATGATTTTTCTTTACTTGATTATACACAGGTACTAGAAGACGACATAGAGAAATAAAATTTTAAGGAATTAGGAACACTTGAAGAAGATAAACAAGAAGAAGCACCCAAATTGGAATTAAAGACATTGCTTGAAGGACTGAAATATATATTCCTTGGAAATAAATAAAAATTACCATGCAGTGTAATTTTTTTCTTACAAGTGATCAAAAAGGTAAGTCGTTAAATGTGTTGAGAGACATAAACAGGGAATTGGATGGACTTTAAAATATATAAAAGACATTAATCTTTTTAAATGCACATATATAATACATTTCAAAGATAATGTCATGACATGCCGACCAGCCAAAAAATTGTATAATAAAATATCCTGAGGATCGGTCCACCCCAACGAACAAGCGGAGGTCTGATCTAAATAGATCGGTGAAGTGACTGCCATCTAAGTGTGGAGGATGTCTCATACATCCAAAGTGGCATCCCAAGTCGAAGATCCACTATGCTACTCAACCCGAGAAGATTCTTATTGACGTTGGTGTACCATCTATTAAGAATCTTCGGTGATTCATTCAGTGTTTATCCACTATAAACATCTACACATCTATGCGAGTCTCCCAAGACTCATGGTTCATTGGGATAAACCATCGGACCAAGTCTCGATATACGACATGTACTGGTCTCAACAGATTTGACTAACCGACCCGTGTTTGTAACTCTTGACCATGAATTTTATTTGATAATATAAATTTGGCAGTGACACTTCCCAATGTCAATTACAAACTAATTTTGTAACTGTTTACTGCTTTATATATTATCGGGCCTTTGTCTAATATATACATATTACAAAACCATATTAAGTTTCAATCTAATCGTAATCAAATCAAATACGTATATAAAAACAAGAGGTGCAACCATAAATAAGTAATATTATCGAAAAAGGAATTGATCGTATTCATGAATCAGACATAAATACGATGCGGATTGGCGCTCTGAGCACCAACCCCAACTTTTTGCTTTGCGTGTCACGATGCAAGAGCCCTTCGGGTCGCGACGCGTATCAATCTAGAGGCGTTTCTGGGAAAATTCTCAGATCACTTCGCGACGCGGAGAGGTCAGCGTCGCAACGCAAGGCCAAAAATCAGGATTTTTCTGTATCTCTTCATACTCAATTGGCCCAACATCACACCCAAACATACCACACAAGCAATTAGCTTCAATAATCATTCAAAACACCATCAATAACATCTCTCACCCTTACTTATATTCATTCTATATACTCCATTAATCATTAACCAAAATTAAAAATTTGGGGACTTTCTACAATCTTCATTTTCTTATCACCAAACTCATATCATCAATTATTATAAATCATTCAAATAATTAACCAAATACAAGATCAAAACACCCATATCCAAAACTTGGGTTAGAGCTTTCTCACCTCATTTCTCTTGGTTTTTCCTTCTTCCTCAAGCCTCAAGTTTTTTCCAATCTTCTTTTTAATTATTGGAGATTGATATTGCTGCATTCCTTGTTTATTCTTCTTCTTTCTATTTTTCCCCCTTCTTTTACGTGTTTCCATCTTCTTATTTCTCTTTTCTCATTTGAAGAAACATTGAATAGTAATCCCTTTTTATACTAGGATCTATTTGTAAATTAATTAATAAGGGAAGTGTTTGGAAAAAATTGGGAAGTTTTGAAACTTTTCTAGAGAGGTCCCCGGGCACTGTTCATTTAGAATTTGAACCTGCGTTTTTTGCTTGCTTTTGATTTGAATTTGGAAATATATTCAACACGAAAGTTGTAGATCTCGATCTCATATTTCTGACGATATAAAATTCATAAAAATCGGAGTTTGTATGAGAAAGTTACGGCCTAAATACCATAGGCTGTCCGAAATGGAACATCGTCGAATTTTGTATCGAAGTTTCGAAGCATTTACCGTTTATCCCAAAGTCGTTCCATGAATGCATAAATATATATACTCGGACGTAATTTATATCATGTAACACTCGCTCCGTGATGTAACAGTACTATGGTCAACAATAGTAGAGACCGCCGGTCGTTACATTATTGACAAACTTTGTTACGGCCTTTATGGCTGATTTTATATATTTGGCATAATTAAGTACCTAACCTAACTTGTAATAGAAAAATATCATCACCACATATATGGTTGGTTTGATATGTTTTCGCATAATTAATTCCTGAAGTAATTTATCTGGGTATTAATGATAATTTATATATTATTAAAAAAATAAGATTTTTTATATTTGAAATATCAAGAGTGGATCTCCTAGCCCTAACATTTTATTTTATTATTGCAGTCCAATTTAAAATTGTCGATCACTTCAAACAATTCGACCTTTTTATTTTCACTGGAAATATTATTTTAATTTACTAAATCTATTCCATGTGGATTGATCTCGAATTTACTGAGTTATTTTATTACTTCGACACTCTTATACTTGGAGCAAAGAACCAATTTGTGAGTGTGTAAAGTTCTTATAATGATAATAATAATAATAATCAAGCTTTTACTTAGTAACATAAATCTTCCCTTAGAAAGCAGTGATTGTTCGCGTTAAAACAATAGAACTTGAGTTATATAAAAAAGAGTGTGAATAAATATATTTTTTATTGTGATTTTTTATTGTGTCAGAAAAATATTGATTCGGATGCTCAAAGAGAATGGAAGTATGGAATTCAGACTGAAGGAAATAGGTGCGGAACAACTCTTTTTATAGAGGTGCTCAACACCTCTACAATTGTAATTACATAAAAATTACTGTAATTGCTAGAAAAATATTATCATCATCTATATGGTTGGTTTTATATGTTTTGGCAAATTTAATTTATGAAGTAAATTAACTGGTTAATAATAACAGTTTATATATTATAAAGAGTAAGATTTCTCTATATTTAAAATATCAATAGTGGATCCCCTAGTTCCATCATTCTATTTTATTGTTGAGCCAAATTTAAACAATTCCACTTTTTGGTTTTTAACATGTGCAAACAATCATACGATGAGGACTGTGAAAATGAGAAAATGAAACTAATTGAACCAATTTTGGAAGAACATATTCAAGGGAGTGAAATTGACCTTATAGAAATCTGTACAACTAATTTTCTCTTAATCAAGTACGCAATTAGATTCAGATATGTCTAATGATTTTTCTTTACTTGATTATACACAGGTACTAGAAGACGACATAGACAAATAAAATTTTAAGGAATTAGGAACACTTGAAGAAGAAAAACAAGAAGAAGCACCCAAATTGGAATTAAAGACATTGCTTGAAAGACTGAAATATATATTCCTTGGAAATAAATAAAAATTACCATGCAGTAATTTCTTCTTCCATACAAGTGATCAAAAAGGTAAGTTGTTAAATGTGTTGAGAGAACATAAACAGGGAATTGGATGGACTTTAAAATATATAAAAGACATTAATCTTTTAAAATGGACACACATAATACATTTCAAAGATAATGTCATGACATGCCGACCACCCAAAAAATGGTATAATCAAATATCCTGAGGATCGGTCCACACCCAACGAACAGACGGAGGTCTGATCTAAATAGATCGGTGATGTGACTGCCATATAAGTGTGGAGGATGTCTCATACATCCACAGTGGTATCTCAAGTCGAAGGACCACTATGCTACTCAACTCGAGAAGATTCTTATTGACGTTGGTGTACCATCCATTAAGAATCTTCAGTGATTCGTTCAGTGTTTATCCACTATAAACACCTACACGTCTATACGAGTCTCCCAAGACTCATGGTTCATTGGGATAAACCATCGGACCAAGTCTCGATATACGACATGTACTGGTCTCAACAGATTTGACTAACCAACCCGTGTTTGTAAATCTTGACCAGGAATTTTATTTGATAATATACATTTAGCAGTGACACTTCCCAATGTCAATTACAAACTAACTTTGTAACTGTGTACTGCTTTATATATTATCGGGCCTTTGTCTAATATATACATATTACAAAACCATATTAAGTTTCAATCTAATCGTAATCAGATCAAATACGTATATAAAAACAAGAGGTGCAACCATAAATAAGTAATATTATGAAAAATGAATTGATCGTATTCATGAATCAGACATAAATACGATGCAGATTGACGTCTGAGCACCAACCCCAATTTTTGCCTTGCATGTCGCGACGCAAGAGCCTTCGCGTCGCGACGCGTATCAATTAAGAGGCGTTTCTGGGAAAATTCTCAGATCACTTCGCGACGAGGATAGGTCTGCGTCGCAACGCAAGCCCAAAAATCAGGACTTTTCTGTATCTCTTCATACTCAATTGGCCCAACATCACACCCAAACATACCACACAAGCAATTAGCTTCAATAATCATTCAAAACACCATCAATAACACTCTCAACCCTTACTTATATTCATTCTATATACTCCATTAATCATTAACCAAAATTAACAATTTGGGGACTTTCTACAATCTTCATTTTCTTATCACCAAACTCATATAATCATCAATTATTATAAATCATTCAAATAATTAACCAAATACAAGATCAAAACACCCATATCCAAAACTTGGGTTAGAGCTTTCTCACGTCATTTCTCTTGGTTTTTCCTTCTTCCTCAAGCCTCAAGTTGTTGCCAATCTTCTTCTTTATTATTGGAGATTGATATTGCTTCATTCATTTGTTTATTCTTCTTCTTTCTATTTTCCCCCCTTCTTTTACGTTTTTCCATCTTCTTATTTCTCTTTTCTCATTTGAAGAAACATTGAATAGTATTCCCTTTTTATACTAGGGATCTATTTGTAAATTAATTAATAAGGGAAGTGTTTGGAAAAATTGGGAAGTTTTGAAACTTTTCTAGAGAGGTCCCCAGGCACTGTTAATCTAGAATTTGAAGCTGCGTTTTTGGCTTGCTTTTCATTTGAATTAGGAAATATATTCAACAAAAAGTTCTAGATCTCGATCTCATAATTCTAACGATATAAAATTCATAAAAATCGAAGTTTGTATGAGAAAGTTATGACCCAAAGACCATAGGCTGTCCGGAATGGAACATCGTCGAATTTTGTATCGAAGTTTCGAAGCATTTACCGTTTATCCCAAAGTCGTTCCATGAATGCATAAATATATATACTCGGACGTAATTTATATCATGTAACACTCGCTCCGCGATGTAACAGTACTATGGTCAACAATAGTAGAGACCGCCGGTCGTTACATTATTGACAAACTTTGTTACGGCCTTTATGGATGATTTTATATATTGGCATAATTAAGTACTAACTAACTTGTTATAGACAAATATCATCACCACATATATGGTTGGTTTGATGGGTTTTGGCATAATTAATTCCTGAAGTAATTTATCTGGGTAATAATGATAATTTATATATTTTTAAAAAAATAAGATTTTTTATATTTGAAATATCAAGAGTGGATCTCCTAACCCTAACATTTTATTTTATTTTTGTAGTCCAATTTAAAATTGTCGATCACTTCAAACAGTTCGACCTTTTTATTTTCACTGGAAATATTATTTTAATTTACTAAATCTATTCCATGTGGATCGATCTCGAATTTACTGAGTTATTTTATTACTTCGACACTCTTATACTTGGGAGCAAAGAACTAATTTGTGAGTGTGTAAAGTTTTTATAATGATAATAATAATAATAATCAAGCTTTTACTTAGTAACAAGATATCTTCCCTTATAAAGCAGTGATTGTTCGCGTAAAACAATAGAACTTGAGTTTATATAAAAAAGAGTATGAATAAATATATTTTTTATTGTGATTTTATTTATTGTGTCATAAAAATATTGATTCGGATGCTCAACAAGAGAATGGAAGTATGGAATTCGGACTGAAGGAAATAGGTGCGGAACAACTCTTTTTTATAGAGGTGCTCAGCACCTCTACAATTGTTATTACATAAAAATTACTGTAATTGCTAGAAAAAATATTATCATCACTATATGGGTTGGTTTTATATGTTTTGGAAAATTTAATTCATGAAGTAAATTAACTGGGTAATAATAACAATTTATATATTATAAAGAGTAAGATTTCTCTATATTTAAAATATCAATAGTGGATCCCCTAGTCCATCATTCTATTTTATTGTTGCAGCCAAATTTAAACAATTCCACTTGTTGGTTTTTAACATGTGCAAACAATCATACGATAAGGACTGTGAAAATGAGAAAATGAAACTAATTGAACAAATTTTGGAAGAACATATTCAAGGGAGTGAAATTGACCTTACAGAAATCTGTACAACTAATTTTCTCTTAATCAAGTACGCAATTAGATTCAGATATGTCTAATGATTTTTCTTTACTTGATTATACACAGGTACTAGAAGACGACATAGATAATTAAAATTTTAAGGAATTAAGAAAACTTGAAGAAGATAAACAAGAAGAAGCACCCAAATTGGAATTAAAGACATTGCTTGAAGGACTGAAATATATATTGCTTGGAAATAAATAAAAATTACCATGCAGTAATTTCTTCTTCCTTACAAGTGATCAAAAAGGTAAGTTGTTAAATGTGTTGAGAGAACATAAACAGGGAATTGGATGGACTTCAAAGATATAAAAGACATTGATCTTTTAAAATGCACACACATAATACATTTCAAAGATAATGTCATGACATGACGACCACCCAAAAAATGGTATAATCAAATATCATGTGGATCGGTCCACACCCAACGAACAGACGGAGGTCTGATCTAAATAGATCGGTGAAGTGACTGCCATATAAGTGTGGAGGATGTCTCATACATCCACAGTGGTATCTCAAGTCGAAGGACCACTATGCTACTCAACCCGAGAAGATTCTTATTGACGTTGGTGTACCATCCATTAAGAATCTTTAGTGAGTAGTTCAGTGTTTATCCACTATAAACACCTACACGTCTATATGAGTCTCCCAAGACTCATGGTTCATTGGGATAAACATCGGACCAAGTCTCGATATACGACATGTACTGGTCAACAGATTTAACTAACCAACCCGTGTTTGTAAATCTTGACCAGGAATTTTATTTGATAATATACATTTAGCAGTGACACTTCCCAATGTCAATTACAAACTAACTTTGTAACTGTGTACTGCTTTATATATTATCGGGCCTTTGTCTAATATATACATATTACAAAACCATATTATGTTTCAATCTAATCGTAATCAGATCAAATACGTATATAAAAACAAGAGGTGCAACCATAAATAAGTAATATTATCGAAAAAGGAATTGATCGTATTCATGAATCAGACATAAATACGATGCGGATTGGCGCTCTGAGCACCAACCCCAACGTTTTGCCTTGCGTGTCGCGACGCAAGAGCCCTTCGCGTCGCGACGCGTATCAATTAAGAGGCGTTTCTGGGAAAAATTCTTAATCACTTCACGACGCGGATAGGTCTGCGTCGCAACGCAAGGCCAAAAATCAGGACTTTTCTGTATCTCTTCATACTCAATTGGCCCAACATCACACCCAAACATACCACACAAGCAATTAGCTTCAATAATCATTCAAAACACCATCAATAACACTCTCAACCTTACTTATTCATTCTATATACTCCATTAATCATTAACCAAAATTAACAATTTGGGGACTTTCTACAATCTTCATTTTCTTATCACCAAACTCATATAATCATCAATTATTATAAATCATTCAAATAATTAACCAAATACAAGATCAAAACACCCATATCCAAAACTTGGGTTAGAGCTTTCTCACCTCATTTCTCTTGTTTTTCCTTCTTCCTCAAGCCTCAAGTTGTTGCCAATCTTCTTCTTAATTATTGGAGATTGATATTGCTTCATTCCTTTGTTTATTCTTCTTCTTTCTCTTTTCCCCCCTTCTTTTACGTTTTTCCATCTTCTTATTTCTCTTTTCTCATTTGAAGAAACATTGAATAGTAATCCCTTTTTATACTAGGGATCTATTTGTAAATTAATTAATAAGGGAAGTGTTTGGAAAAATTGGGAAGTTTTGAAACTTTTCTAGAGAGGTCCCCGGGCACTGTTCATCTAGAATTTTAACCTACGTTTTTTGCTTTCTTTTGATTTGAATTAGGAAATATATTCAACATGAAAGTTGTAGATCTCGATCTCAGATTTCCGACGATATAAAATTCATAAAAATCGGAGTTTGTATGAGAAAGTTACGGCCCAAATACCATGGGCTGTCCGAAATGGAACATCGTAGAATTTTGTATCGAAGTTTCGAAGCATTTACCGTTTATCCCAAAGTCGTTCCATGAATGCGTAAATTTATATACTCGGATATAAGTTATATCATGTAACACTCGCTCCAAGATGTAAAAGTACTATGGTCAACAGTAGTAGAGACCGCCGGTCGTTACATTATTGACAAACTTTGTTACGGCCTGTATGGCTGATTTTATATATTTGGCATAATTAAGTGCCTAACTGAACTTGTTATAGACAAATGTTATCACCACATATATGGTTGGTTTGATATGTTTTGGCATAATTAATTCCTGAAGTAATTTATCTGGGTAACAATGATAATTTATATATTATTAACAAAATAAGATTTTTTATATTTGCAATATCAAGAGTGGATCTAATAGCCCTAACATTTTATTTTATTATTGCAGTCCAATTTAAAATTGTCGATCACTTCAAACAATTTGACCTTTTTATTTTCACTGGAAATATTATTTTAATTTACTAAATCTATTCCATGTGGATCGATCTCGAATTTACTGAGTTATTATTATTCTTCGACACTCTTTTACTTGGGAGCAAAGAACCAATTTGTGAGTGTGTAAAGTTTTTATAATGATAATAATAATAATCAAGCTTTTACTTTAGTAACCATACATCTCCCTTAGAAAGCAGTGATTGTTCGCGTAAAACAATAGAACTTGAGTTTATATAAAAAAGAGTGTGAATAAATATATTTTTTATTGTGTTAGAAAAATATTGATTCGGATGCTCAACAAGAGAATGGAAGTATGGAATTCAGACTGAAGGAAATAGGTGCGGAACAACTCTTTTTTATAGAGTTGCTCAGCACCTCTACAATTGTAATTACATAAAAATTACTGTAATTGCTAGAAAAATATTATCTTCACCTATATGGTTGGTTTTATATGTTTTGGCAAATTTAATTCATGAAGTAAATCAACTGGGTAAATATAACAATTTATATATTATAAAGAGTAAGATTTCTCTATATTTAAAATATCAATAGTGGATCCCCTAGTTCCATTATTCTATTTTATTGTTGCAGCCAAATTTAAATAATTCCACTTTTTGGTTTTTAACATGTGCAAACAATCATACGATGAGGACTGTGAAAATGAGAAAATGAAACTAATTGAACCAATTTTGGAAGAACATATTCAAGGGAGTGAAATTGACCTTATAGAAATATGTACAACTAATTTTCTCTTAATCAAATACGCAATTAGATTCAGATATGTCTAATGATTTTCTTTACTTGATTATATACAGGTACTAGAAGACGACAGAGAGAAATAAAATTTTAAGGAATTAGGAACACTTGAAGAAGATAAACAAGAAGAAGCACCCAAATTGGAATTAAAGACATTGCTTTAAGGACTGAAATTTATATTCCTTGGAAATAAATAAAAATTACCATGCAGTAATTTCTTCTTCCTTACAAGTGATCAAAAAGGTAAGTTGTTAAATGTGTTGAGAGAACATAAACAGGGAATTGGATGGACTTTAAAATATATAAAAGACATTAATCTTTTAAAATGCACACACATAATACATTTCAAAGATAATGTCATGACATGCCGACCACCCAAAAAATGGTATATGACGGAAGCAATCTTGGATTGATGGGAAGTGTTTCAAAGGCCGTGCAAGAAGAAAGCAATCAAGTTTTAGGAATCATCCCAAAAATTTATGAAAATCTCATTGGAAAATCAAATATAGAAGAATACATTGTCTCAGGTACGTCTGAAAGACTTGCTGAAATGATTAATCATGTTGACGCTTTTATTGCTTTACCAGGTGGGCTGGACACATTGGAAGAAATATTCACAATTATGTCATGGGAAAATTTTAACATTCACCGGAAACCCATTGGACTACTCAATGTGATCATTTTTTTGGCTAGGCTTCTTTTAAGCTCGACCGAGAAAATATGCACCTATTATTCTATTATCCTTATGACCATATTGCTTTATTACTGTTTTCATTATTTTATTACTACTATCTATGTTTTACAGTCGTTTTATTATTGGCATGTTAATACTGTTTCGTTATTACTATTGCTATGTATGATTCTGTATTTTTATCTTTCTAGTTTACGTAGCATATCCGACCATACTTGAGATAAGTCCGGCCGGACATTAATGATATGAAATATTTCCGGCCAGACTTCTTCGAAGCCAGACTTGGGAGATATGTACTATATTATATTTAATTAGTATTTTGCTATTGCTCTAACAATTTGTGGATGTTTAACACTATCAATATTGCTATTTTATCATTTTTATTATTAATGGTTGATCTTGTATATGCTTTAAATTTTTATTGCATGATGTTGTATTTCAATATATGTCTATACCTCTTTCAAAACTGAATATTATACTGACATCGGTAAGAGACCATTCCGAATCCGAACGGATTTAAGGTCAGACCTTGCAAGGGATGTAGTGCGGCCTTAAATCATTTCCAGTGTTTCATATCGGGAGACGACTTCATCATCCTCCGGATAGTCCCCCGTGGGCTATTCGTACTCTCTACGATCTGTGAGCCAAACAGTTTCATCGTCGTTGGCATCATAGGCATAATAGTAAACCCCGCTTTGCTCCTACACTTGTACCTAGGAGGTACGGATAAAGTTTTCCATTTATTATATTTAATAGAATATATTTTTCACAACCTCGAGTAATAAAATAGTTTTGTTACTTGGTGTGTGACATTAGATGTTAACGATTATGGGAAATGATAAATCATAAATAAAATCACATAATTAATTAGATTAAAAGAACCTTACAGACCTTCTATATAAGTCCAATAGGATGTTAGAGTCATTTCCAAATTATTTTATACTTAATGGTTTTGATGTTTTCTTATTGAATAAAATTATCCTAAAACTTATAGTGAAATCTATGATTGTTCATAGCTCATAAATCAAGTTTTGAACTGATTGAGCTTTCGTTATGAATAGTTCATAAAATGTGTAAATGGTTTGCGCAGACAAAGCAAAGTTAGCTGATTAAAAGTTTGACCTTTATAGTTTGACTATGAGTAAAAAGTTATACTAAAAAAACTACGTAGATTTTGAGGAAACTTTTCTATGATCTTGTTGATACTACAATCAAGATTTGTCGGTTATTACTTTAATACTATATTGTATATTTTAGCTAAAGAATGCAAATTGATGTTCCTGAATGGATTTCTTCATTGAGGAATTCTATTGGAGAATAACCTTAAATTTTGTGTTCTGTTGAAATCACATTTTGGTATCTTACCTTATGGAGTCTTTTTGTAGACTCAGAGAAGCTTTCCAGAATGTAGTCTCTATTTTGATTCTGATTCTATCAAAATACAAAGAATGCATATATGTTAATATGGTTAGTGGGAGCGTACAAAGTTCTCTCTAGTGTTATATCCTAATGATTTTTTTTCATTATTAAGATAATAATGATATGTTTGTCAGGTAAAAGATTTACCTAACCCTTATTTTCTCAATGAATACAGTGAGAGTAGTCTCTGATATATAAGATATAAAGTTTTATATATGATATGAACTAAGAGACTTGTGAGATACTTTCATTAATCGTGCATTGGATATAATCTAATAAAAGACACTGCTTGACTATTTATATGACATATAGTATAATTGTTTGACAGATAATATATCTTTTATATATATAGTATTCGTCTTTTATAGAGGATGAATCTTCAGCCGAAAGAGAAATTGATTAGACTAACTAATTAGTTTAATGCGTCATAGGATGATGACATAATGAAAACTGTATTATGTACTATTATAAATATCAGTTTAGTTGTTAACGTTATGGGTTATTTAGATATATTATAGATCATTAGATGACAATGAAATATATTATGTAATATCTTTGAGATATTAAGTACGAGTTTCTAATTCATGGAGATTATAATCTACAACCATTAAGATCATTGAAATTAGATTTTGAATCTAATAATGACGGTAGATGGTCTACGTCATAATGAGTCAAAAAAGATGCAATAGAAATGTCACAGTTGATTCCATTATATAAGTGAAATTAGTTGCAACTTATGAAATATTGACTTATGAAGTTTGAGAGTGACTTTGTAGATTAAAAGTATTAACATTACTGTTGTGTTTGTGATTGTCTGCAGAGTATTATGGACAAGATCCTTAAATACTTTGAAAACTTAGTAATTGAAGCATAATATTATTGTTGCATATGAGGACTTTCGATAGTATAAGTCAAACTGAATAAGGGAGACATTTGGGTTTGTCTGACAAACTCAATATACTATAGTGGATCTACTCTATTATGCATATCTCTTAAATGCTATGTGAGTTTTTGATGACCATGTGTATATGATACAAATCGAGATGAGTATTTGATACCATGGATTGACACTAGAGCAAATGGGAGAAATTATTGGGGTTGGAGCTCTAAGCGTCAATCTGTATTGTATTTATAACATGTTCATAAATAAGTTACTATTACGCAATAAGTGGTATTACAGTAGACATTGTATTTTTACATATAGCCCGATGATGAGTCTCGTATATTACCACTATTTGAAAGTTTGGAAAGTTGCAAGGTTAAAACACTGGAAGGGAAAAAAACTCTAGAGAATTCAGAAAATAGCCAAGTGATAAGCGGAAAATATATCAATATTTACCACCCATTTTACTTAATATTTTGTTTAGTTTCTCGGGTTTGATGAACGTTTTGATGTGTTTTAGTTTATTTTGCAGATAAAATAATATTGGGACACAATAAAATCATTTAGGACGAAATATTGGTCAAATAAGGGCAAATATTGGACTTGACATAATAATTTTGGAGATTGGAAACGTGAAAGGGCGTTCTAACGAAGTGCAGTTTCAGAAATTCCAATTTTGCGCAAATCTCGTATTTTGGGCATAACTTATTACTCCGATATCGGATGTAGCGAATTCAAGTTCCAGAGTAAAGAAAACTCAAAGATCTACAACTTTGAACGATAAATTAATTTCTAATTCTGAATATTTCATAACCGAAATTGATGAAACATCCGGAAGTGTGTTATGTGTAATTATTAAAGTCATTTTCAAAGAAAATAAATAAAAAAATAAAAAATAAATAAAAATAGTCAAGCTCCCACCAAACATGATAGCAATTAATAATGGATTTGGTGGAGCAATTAGTAGAGCAATTAGTGGAGCAATTAATAATGGATTTGGTGGATGATTTGATGGAGGCAATATTTTTCCTATAAATACCAAGCCATTTCATTTGTAAATTCATACTTTCTTCTATGTAGTTCCTTAAGAATACTAAGAATATTGTATCTTGCTTGTTTATTTACAGCTTTCAGTATTTAATTTCAGCTTTCGCTCTTTCTTTTCTTTACTTTTCAGTCTTTACTTTCTGCAATTTACTTTTACGCACAATACTTTCCTTTCTTTACTTTTCAGCAATTTACTTTTCAGTAATGAGGAGGTAACTCCCCCTTGCTGGGGTAAAAGGTAAAACTTTTATTACTAATATTTAGATTAATCTCCCTTAAATATAATATATAAACTAGTTAAAACGTGACTTAATGAGGATACCGCCTTATGGTCGGTTGGTAAATATTGAAATTGGTTTTAACCTGACTAAACTGGATATCGCCTGATTGGTCGGTTGTTAATTAATTATTAATTTGACTTAATCCGGATACCGTCTATATGGCTGGTTGGTAATTATCACGTAAAGTTAATATATTATATTAAAAAAAAATCTAAAATAGTAGTAATAAAAGTGGATCCTCTAACCTCAGCATTTTCTTTTATTGTACTTTTACTTTATTTACTTTTCAACAATTTACTTTCAGTGTTTACTTTTCAGCAATTTACTTTCAGCATTTACTTTTCAGCATTTAATTTTCAGTATTTAATTTTCAACATTTACTTTCCGTCATTTACTTTTCAGTATTTAATTTCCATAAATTTACTTTATGTCTTTTATTTTATTTAAGCTTTTACTACCCGTAAATATGTGTCGTAACTAAGTCAGTTATCTGGGTTGTGATGAAGTCCAATATCACCGATTTATAAGGGGTTAAATTACGGTTTGGGTAATATAAAGGTTGTTTATTGAGCCTTAGTCTTAATGCATCTTGTTAAATGGCCATTAATAAGATTGATTCGGTAAACTTAAAATGAACTTGGAAAATGGATTTTAGGTTTAAGACCTTAGACTTAATAGCCCACGATCTTCCTTGAGGATAGATAACCCTTTAATAGATTTCCTTACAGGATAGGAATATACCTGTCGGGCGGGGGTAGCCATATTGGAACTTAATCTTAATGAATTCAGATAACTTAATTGACATATGAATATGATTAATTGGGTTACACTAGGTGTTTGTATCTAACCATCGGAATATGCTTTTACATAATTTCGTGTTCTAGGTTAATAAACCAATATATTACACAACCGTAAGATAACCACTTCATCTTTAAAAATGATATTGGAAAGATTCACAACCCTAGATAGTTTTATAAATTTTAATTTTCTTCAATCTACTTTCAAGCAATTTATTTACTTTTTTTAATTTTAAAGTCACCACCCAATCAAACAATCAATCCATTAGATACTTGTAAATATTTAACTTTATAAATTGATAACAAAAGGTTTTAAGTCCTCGTGGGATCGATAGTTTTTATACTACTTGAACGATACGTGCGCTTGCGTTATACGCGTGTGAAAACTGCGGTCAAGTTTTTGGCACCGTTACCGGGGACTTATTTATCTTTCAATATTAGTTTTGGGGATGGATACTTTACTTGTATCTAATTTCTTTTTATTTATTTTTTTTTTCTTGTGTTTCAGGTTCTCAGACACTACATGAGACGAACCAGAAGCTTTGAACTTCGACCGCTTGACCTAGAGATTGAAAGAACCACCAGACAATTGAGAAGGGATAGGCGAGAAGGCCAAGAAGCAATCGTTAACATGGAGCCTGAACCTTTAGAAGTTACACCACCAATTCTCATTCGAGACAGAACCATTCCAGTGGTGGACGGCCTCATTTCCTGTATTGTACTTCCTCCCTTACCAGCAAATGCGTGTGACATCAAAACATGCATTTAGATGATTCAGCAGTCAGTACAGTTTGTGGGAATGCAACTGAAGATCCTAATGCCCACATCAGCAACTTCTAGAAGTTTGCGGCACTTTCAATTACAACAGAGCATCCGAAGATGCAATGAGACTGCGAGTTTTTCCATATTCCTTGTAAGACAGAGGAAAAGCTTGGCTACATTCACTACCAGGTTCCATCACAACTTGGAACACTCTAGCCACAAAATTCCTTGCAAAGTATTTTCCACCAGCCAGAACAACAAAACTGAGAAATGACATCACATCCTTTTAAAACTTGACTCAGAAACTCTCTACGAAGCTTGGGAAAGGTACAAAGATTTGCTCCGGAAATGTTCACCATTAGATTTCAAAATGGCTTCAAGTCCAAAATTTCTATAATGGACTTTCTGGATTGATGAGAACCACAATTGATGCTACTGCTAGAGGAGCTTTGATGGAAAAAGGAGAAGATCAAGCCTGAGACTTAATCGAAGAAATGGCTAACAATAATTCATTGTGGCCAACAGAAAGGAGCATGATTCAAAGAATTGCAGGAATTTATGAAGTTAGAGCTAACTCAGCAGCGAATACTAAGTTGGAGCAAATGTGCAAAAGCCAGGAAACACTTAACAAGCAAGTTATAAACATTGCTAGAGCCACAAGTTCACCATATGGAGGAGCACCAGAGCCAAACCAACATGAAGAAACGGTGAAATATGTCAACAATTTCAACAGACAGGGGAGCAATCCATATTCCAACACCTACAATCCAAGGTGGAGTAATCATCCCAATTTTTCATGGAGCACTAATTCAGGGCAAAAGAACAATCCACCACCTAGATTTCAACAGCAAAACAAAAGCCATGAGTTTGAAAAAGAACTAGAAATGAAAGAATGGATTGCAGAGATGTTCAAAAAGCAACAAGCAACATATGGTGCTATTTTTTCAAAGCCAATCTGCTTCCATCAAAGCACTGGAAAATAAAATTGGACAACTGGCCAATGCTCAGAGTAACAGACCGCCAGGAAAACTTCCCAGTAATACAGAACCAAATCCAAGGAACATGGGGAATGAACAATGTCATTCCATCATGTTAAAAAGCGGTACTGAAATCAACAAAGATGTTGAGTCAAAACAACTGGTGAGGAAGTTCCAAAAGAAAGCAGTGAAGCAGTTCCACAGATGGAGGAAAATGAAGCAAAGGAAAAAGATCAAGAATAGATCACTCTACCTCCATCTTTTCCACAGCGTCTCCAGAAGAATAAACTAGACAAGTAGTTTTCTCGATTCCTGAAGATCTTCAAAAAGCTGCATATCAATATTCCATTTGCAGAAGCGTTGGAACAAATGCTCTGTTGGACAATTATGACCCATAGCATCACTATTTGTACAGAACATGGTGTTGTTGTAGAAATTAACTATGTGACAAAAGGAAATTTCTCTTTTATCATTTGTAATTAGATTACCGGGATATATAAATGATAAAAGTCCATATGATTAGTTCTGGAATGATAAGATATGAGACAGTATCAATCCATGAAGGTTTAATCAATAAAACATCCCTAGTCGGAGTATTATCGAGATTGGACATCGATAATACGGAATAGACTAGTATTACAATTGTTCGTGTTATGGGAGCATAACAACATAGTTCTCATATATTTGGGTATATGATACTTATGCAAGTGTGATAGGAGGTTGTTGTTTACCGATGGTACGGAACAGCTTCGCTCTGGATAGACCCCTCGAAATTCCATTGGTAGTATGACTATGTGTCTATGGAAGTCCAAATCAGGGTAGGTGTATTTGGTCTAACCTGAGACTTGCACCCTAATACTTGCGACAATCAATATACTTTGGTTTTGGTCATCCAGGGCTTTAACCGGTTCTGTGTACGCCTCTTCTGGGTATATTGAGAATCGTAGTGTATTGGGTGTGATGTCAAGATGGAAATATCACTTCATTCATAGTGAAGATGATGATCACGTAGGATACGGAACTGGTGCTCTTATATGCTGCAGCTATGGGGATAATATGACTAGGTCATCTTTATCCGATTATAGAGACTAGTTACTAGAGATCTGATATGTGCTTCGTACGGGGCAGACACAATTCCAGCCTCAGGCCTAGCACGTGACATCCGATACTGGATCGCAATACGCAATACTACGTATACTACGCCTGATATAGATCACATATTCCTTTAACAATATTTCTGGAGAATTGGGTAGGCACGGTGCTTTGCTAGAAGCCAACCATGTCTTGTAAATTGGTAAAAACGTAGTACTAGGTACGTACGTGTTCGGATAGTCCGACGACCGGATTTACATCTAACATATCCGAGGATCTCATTGGTCGCTTCCCGAAGATTCACCAATGACGTATGACTCACACATTATTAATCTGGGATTAATTAATAGAGAGATAAAATTAATCTATGATTAATTACTTAGATATTTTATCTGGGATAAAATATTATTTAAAGAGAGAGAACGATTAATTTAGAATGAATCGATAAAATAATATATTCGATATATTATATGAAATTGGATTTCGACGCGGAATTAAAATTAGATTTTAATTTGGGCAAACGAGTTAATTTAGAATTAATTCACTAGCGACATGAATAGTAATTTTGCTAGGCAAAATTATTTAATTAAATTTGATTTAATTACGTCGCAATGGAAAATTCGTTAATTCAGAATTAGCGAACCCGAGCCCGGGAATTACGGGCCCACTCGCATTTCGAATTTAAGTGCGGTCCACGCGTCACATCACGCGTCACATCATTAGTCATTCAAGTAAAGGATGTCTTGTCACTTTGAGTGATGTGATGTCTAGTCACTTTTGAGTGATGTGAATAGTTGAAAGGCTTTTAAAGCCTTGTACCTTTTTTGGGAAATGGTAATTGGCTTTTGGTATTTTGATTTTTGAAATTTAAAACCAAATACACAACACATTTTTCTTCTCTCTCTCTCTCCTCTCCAATCCGGCCAAGGGCCAAATTCTCTCAATTTTGCTTCTCAAAACCGAGAGCAAAATGAAGAAATAAGGAAGATTTGTGGCAAATTTTCCAATGCTAGCACATAAAGAGTCATCCAAAGGTGATAGGGAAACCAACTCTTGAGCATGGAATCACCATTTACAAAGCTTGGAGCTTGGAGCACTCAAATGGAGGTTGACCGAAAATCAAAGGAGCACAAAATGGAGGATTGCCGAGAGTTTCAAAGCTTAAAGAAATTTTTGTGTTCCTCGCATCGCAAATCCGTTCATTGTAAGTATGATTCAGCCATACTTCTTTATTGTATTCACTTATTTTCATTGCTTGAATGATCTTGGGACTATAGTAGAAACCTAACATGCCCAGCTATGTCAAATTCATGAAAGACATTCTTTCACGGAAGCGAAAATTGGGATATTACGAGACAATAGCATTATCAGAAGAATGTAGTGCAATCATTCAGAGGGAAGCTCCCCCAAAGTTGAAAGATCCTGGCAGTTTCACTGTCCCATGCACCATTGGAGAACGTGACTTCGATAAGGCTTTGTGTGATTTAGGTGCAAGTGTTAACTTGATGCCTTTTTCTATTTTCAGGAAATTACAGATTAGAGAAATAATGCCCACCTTAGTCTCTCTACAACTTGCTGATAGAACGCTCTTATTTCCGAGAGGTGTAGTTGAAGATGTGCTGGTCAAAGTTGACAAATTCATTTTCCCAGCAGATTTTATTGTCCATGATATGGGAGAGAAGATGAAAACGTACTGATCATCATCGGGAGACCATTCTTTGCTATAGGTCGAACCATTATTGATGTACAAAATGGAGAACTAACCATGAGGGTACTTGACCAAGAAGTAACATTCAACGTTTTTCAAAGCCATGAATTTCTCGAATGACGAGAATGAGGAATGTTTCAGACTTGATGTGATAAATAGTACCATCTAGACTTGCGATGCAATGCAAAGTTCTACTGACAAACTGTCTGTGAAGCCCGAAGATAAAGCGTATTGCACACTAAAGAAGCCAATTCTTGCACTACAAGCAACATAAGAGAAACAGTTCCACTAGCTCAACGAATTGGAGGAATTTCACATTCAACCTTTTGAGAATGCCAAATATATAAAGATAAGGCCAAGAAGAAACATGATGAGAGTTAGTGCGTTACAACTAGAACCAGGAAAGGGTAAAAGGTAGTGTTTATACAAATCAAGCTTGAAACTCTTCCCATGGAAGCCAAAATCTCGGTGGTTAGGTCCATTCTCAATCACTAAAGTTTTACCAGATAAATTCGTTGAGTTACATGATCCCAAATCCAACATAATATTCAAGGTTAAAAACAAGTGTGTCAAGCACTACTGGGGAGAATAATTTGAGCGAAAAAAAGAAAGTGTCACACTTTCAAATCCAGCCTAACGTTCGGGAAATCATGTATCGCTGACGACATTAAACTTAGCGCTAGCTAAGAGGCAACCCATGCAATTTATGTATATATTGTGATTTGGTGTCTCTTAATTTTTGTGTGTTTAGTTTTTGCAGGTTAATTCATTTCAAGATGGAAAATGCTCTCGCAAATCTTCACAAGCAATTTCCTTCTCTCCCTAAAAAATCTATGATGAAAGTTTACAAAGCTCGCTTGGATCGGATGATACTACTGATGATCAAAGGTATGCCTACCGACATTCGTTGGATTATTGAAGCACGAGTCCGATTGGCAGGTGAGTCCTCTAACTCTTTTATTTCACATCTGCCTGGTTTAGGTAGAAGCACATATGCTAAAAAGAGAAGAGCCAAAAGGATGTGTGTTTTTGTTATAAATGTGCTCGTATGTTTTGTGATACTCGTTGTTGATCTTTAGGAATGGTGTCTGATAACCGCGAAGATAAGATTAATTTCATTAGGGATGGCTTGAGTAAGGAGTCTTTGGATGTCATATCTAAAACTCTTGAGATGCATCCCAGTGGATATGTGTATCACAAAATTCGCATGTTATATGCACAATTTCGTAAAGAAAGACAACAGTTAAGTCTCGGGAATCTGACTCTAAATTACCATGTTTGCCAATTTATAAGAAAATTGGATGGGAAGCTTGTCCCTGACGCATAGACGTCATTCAAGCCGTTACATTATTGTAAATATTATATCTCTTTATCTTTTCCTAATAATTGTAATTTGTTTTGTTATTTACTCGACGAAGGATCCAGGCTACTTTTTGACCTTTCATGATTTACTATTTTGCTACTAATCGTCATTTGGAAGATACTTGTGCTATTATTACTCACCCTTTTCAGGTTCTATAAATTCAACTTATCATTGCACCTTTGAAGGTATCCAGATAAAAATGGAAGCTACTTCAAGAAGACGGGTTGAAAACATATGTGTGTTTTACGGTACCGGTGTTGGTGTTAAACCAGAATACGTAACAGCGGCACATGAATTGGGTCGAGTCATTGCTGCAAGGAATATGCACTTAGATATGGCAGTGGCAATCTTGGACTAATGGGATCGTTTCAAAGGCTGTACATGATGAAGGTAGTCAAGTCTTGGGAATCATCCCAAAACCCTTGGCGGAGGCGAATCTTATTGGATCATCAAACGGCGAGGAACTAATCATGCCAGATATGTCTGAAAGATGATTGACTATGCTGATGCTTTTATTGCTTTGCAATGAGGCTTGGGCACGATGAAGGAAATTTTTACAGTACTATCTTGGGAAAACTTGAACATATACCATAAACCGCTTGGATTGTACAATGTTGATGGATTTTATGATTTTCTTTGTGTGTTTCTTGATGATGCCCGAAGAAATGGGTTCGTGTCAAAGCCTGTAAAAGAACTCCTCTTTACTGCCAGAACTGCCCTAGATTTAATTGACCAAATCTTAGCCTTTGAACCTCAAATTGACCCCATTATTTCCAAGATAAACTGGTCCGATAATGATCGTGGCAAGAGGCGTCGGATAAATCTGGATCTTAATCTTTAAGTTTTCATTTAGAAGTAGAATTTCAGAAAACCAGGTATGGTTTTCTAAACTCTTCTTCTACTGTTTAAGACATTGGGAACAATATCTCATTTAGGTTTGGGGGAGGAGAATAGTTAAATTGTATCTTGTTTTTATTGTTTTATTTTTAGTCAAAATTTTTCGAAAAAGAAAAAAAAAATTGAAATTTTTTACAAAAACAAAAAAATTATTTTGTATTTTTGTGTTTTTATTTGATTAATCAGGTGAAATTGGTGTGAGATAGCTGTGTAAGGAATTTTCATTCCTGAGACGTATATCAACCTATTTCGGAACTAGTTAATTTTTGTTTATTTCCTTTTAAATTATTTAATTTGTGAATTCTCCATAATACTGACTAAAATGAATCTTCATAGGCTCAGTTGACAGGTATTATCAGCATACATGGTAACATACAGACATGAGCTGTAATTGAAAAGTTTGTAATATTCAGTGCTATAGTTTAATTGGAGGAAACATCTATAAAAAGCGATGAAGTAAAAAAAAAGTCTGAGATCCGAGTTATTAAGTCTGTAAGGGTGTTTTAACACCTAGTGCCTTAAAACCAACTAGTTTGGGAGTCACTGGCCCAAAGCTCGCTATATAGATCAAAGATGTTGCAAAAAAAAAAATTTATATATATATATATATATATATGAAGTCTGAGTAATTAAGTCCGTAGGGGTATCTTAACACCTAATGCCCTAAAACCAACTGGTTTGGGAGTCACTGGCCCAAAGCTCGCTACATAGATGGAAGATATTGGATATAAATAAAAAAAAAATAAAATCAAAGAAAAAAAAATCAGAAAAATATTCCATTGCTAAAAAATGTGTGAATTCTGATAAAACTTTAGGACAAAAATATTACTTTCTTCTCAACTGCACTTATGACTATTGTGAGCAAAAATGAGTTGATTAATATTTTTTTGGCTATGTATTTGAAGAATGGTAAAAAAATAATCGGAGAATTCATTTATTCGGTAGTTTAGAAAGAAAAATAAAACAACTATTAACTTGGATAAGAAGTTTCACATGTTTAGTCACTAACTTCTTTATTCTCTTTTCTCTTGTTTTTTTTTTTTTGCTTTTGTGTGCATTAATTTTATTATCTTTTTATTTTTGTAAAACGTTTGTGGGTATCGTTGCTGTAAGCCGTCACGAGACTACAACTCGTCCATTAGGGACACCTAGGGGTTTGAAGGCTTGTTGCATACGCTAAATGCAACCGTGATCCCTACGAAAGTGGATTAATTTAATTTTAATTTTTCTTATATTTTATTTTTTTGTTTTGCTTGAGGACTAGCAAAATGTTAGGTTTGAGGGTGTGATGAGCGGAAAATATATCAATATTTACCGCCCCTTTTACTTAATATTTTGTTTAGTTTCTCGGGTTTGATGAACGTTTTGATGTGTTTTAGTTTATTTTGCAGATAAAATAATATTGGGACACAATGAAACCATTTAAGATGAAATATGGGTCAAATAAGGTAAAAATTGGACTTGACATATTAATTTTGGAGATTGAAAACT
This sequence comes from Zanthoxylum bungeanum, assembly GCA_019454045.1. Lineage (NCBI taxonomy): Eukaryota > Viridiplantae > Streptophyta > Magnoliopsida > Sapindales > Rutaceae > Zanthoxylum > Zanthoxylum bungeanum. The sequence continues at coordinate 43,161 of SKCR01036341.1, read as the reverse complement.
TGAAATGGCGTTCTAACGAAGTGTAGTGTCGGAAATTCCAATTTTGCGCAAGTGTCGTATTTTGGGCATAACGTTTTACTCCGGTTTCAGATTGAGTGGATTCAAGTTCCAGATTAAATAAGACTCAAAGATCTATAACTTTGAAGAACAAAATAATTTCGAATTCTGAAAATTTCATGACCGCAATTGATGAAACATCCGTAAGTGTGTTATGTGTATTTATTAAAGTCATTTTCAAAGCAAATAAATAAATAAATAAATAAATAATAAAAATAGTCAAGCTCCCACAAACATGATAGCAATTAATAATGGATTTGGTGGAGCAATTAATAATGGATTTGGTGGAGGCAAAATTTTGCCATAAATACCATGCCATTTCATTTGTAAATTCATACTTTCTTCTATGTAATTCCATAAGAATTCTCTGAAGATTGTATCTTGTTTGTTTATTTACAGCTTTCAGTATTTAATTTCAGCTTTCGCACTTTATTTTATTTACTTTTCAGTCTTTATTTTCTGTAATTTATTTTACGCACAGTACTTTCCTTTCTTTACTTTTCAGCAATTTACTTTTCAATAGTGAGGAGGTAACTCCCCCTTGCTGGGGGTAAAAGGTAAAACTTTTATTACTAATATTTAGATTAATCTCCCTTAAATATAATATACAACTAGTTAAAACCTGACTTAATGAGATTACCGCCTGATTGGTCGATTGGTAATTATTGAAATTGGTTTTAACCTCACTAAACTGGATAAAGCCTGATTGGTTGGTTGGTAATTAATTATTAATTTGACTTAATCTGGATACCGCCTATATGGCTGGTTGGTAATTATCACGCAAAGTTAATATATTATATTAAGGGAGATATCTAAAATAGTAGTAATAAAAGTGGTTCCTCTAATTTCAGCATTTTCTTTTATTGTACTTTTACTTTATTACTTTTCAGCAATTTACCTTCAGCATTTACTTTTCAGTAATTTACCTTCAGCATTTACTTTTCAGAAATTTACTTTCAGCATTTACTTTTCAGCATTTAATTTCAGTATTTAATTTTCAGCATTTACTTTCCGTCTTTTACTTTTCAGTATTTAATTTCCAGCATTTTACTTTATGTCTTTTATTTTATATATGTTTTTACTACCGTAAATATGTGTCGTAACTAAGTCAGTTATATGGGGTTGTGATGAAGTCCAATATCATCGGTTTATAAGGGGTTATTTTATGGTTTGGGTAATATAAAGGTTTATTTATTGAGCCTTAGTCCTAATTTTTTATTAACTGGCCATTAATAAAATTTAACTGGTAAACTTAAATGAACTTGGAAAATGGATTTTAGGTTTAAGACCCTAAATTCAATAACCCACGATCTTCCTTGATGATAGATAACCATTTAATAGATTTTTACTTACTGGATAGGAATATACCTTTCGGGTGGGGGTAGCCATAATTGGAACTTAATCTTAGTGAATTCAAATAAATTAATTAACATAGGAACATTTAGTGTTCCAAGTTAATAAACTAATAAAATAACCACTTCATCTTTTAAAAAAAAAGATATTGGAAAGATTCATAATCCTTGATAGTTTTATAAATTTGAATTTTCTTCAATCTACTTTCAAGCAATTTATTTACTTGTTTTAATTTTAAAGTCACCACCCAATCAAATAATCAATCCATTAGATACTTGTAAACATTTAACTTCATAAATTGATAACAAAAGGTTTTAAGTACTCGTGGGATCGATACTTTTTATACTACGTGAACGATACGTGCGCTTGCGTTATACGCGTGTGATTACGCACCGTCAAGTTTTTGGCACCAAATCCTCCACTAATTGCTCTATTAATTGCTCCACTAATTGCTCCCCCAAATCCATTATTAATTCTATCATGTTTGGTGGTAGCTTGACATTTTTATTATTTATTTATTTATTTGCTTTGAAAATGATTTTAATAATTACATATAACACACTTCCGGATGTTTCATCAATTTTGGTCATGAAATCTTCCGAATTCAAAATTTTTTGTTATTCCAAGTTGTAGATCTTTGATTCTTATTTAATCTGGAACTTGAATCAGCTCAATCCGATATCGGAGTAAAACGTTATGCCCAAAATACGACAGTTGCGCAAAATTGGAATTTCCAAAACTGCACTTCGTTAGAACGCCATTTCAAGTTTCCAATCTCCAAAATTAATATTTCAAGTCCAATTTTTGCCCTTATTTGACCCACATTTCATCCTAAATGATTTCATTGAGTCCCAATATTATTTTATCTGTAAAATAAACTAAAACACATCAAAACGTTCATCAAACCCGAGAAACTAAAAAAAATATTAAGTAAAAATGGCGGTAAATATTGATATATTTTCCGCTCATCACACCCCAAACCTAAAATTTTGCTAGTCCTCGAGAGCACAACACAACAAAATAAAATACAAACAATTAAAATTAAACTAAGCCACTTTCGTAGGGATCACGGTTGCATTTAGCGTATGCAACAAGCCTTTAAACCCCTAGGTGTCCCTAGTGGACGAGTTGTAGTCTCGTGAGGGCTTACAGCAACGATACCCACAAACATTTTACAAAAGTAAAAAGATAATAAAACTAATGCACACAAAAGTAAAAAGACAAGAGAAAAGAGAATAAAGAGTTAAAGACTAAACAGATGAAACTTCTAATCCAAGTCAATAGTTGTTTTGTTTCTTTTTAAATTACCTAAGAAGTAAATTCTCCGATTATTTTTACCATTCTCCATATGCACAGTCAACAAAATATTAATCAACTCATTTTGCCCACAATAGTCACGAGTGTAGTTCAGAAGAGAGTAATATTTTTATCCTAAAGTTTTATCAGAATTCACACCTTTTTTAAGCAATGGAATAATTTTTATTTTTTTTATTTTTTATTTATTTATATACAATATCTTCCATCTATGTAGCGAGCTTTTGGCCAGTGTCTCCCAAACCGGTTGGTTTTAGGGAACTAGGTGTTAAGATACCCCTACGGACTTAATTACTCAGACTTCAGATATATATATATTTTTTGCAACATCTTTGATCCATGTAGCGAGCTTTGGGCCAGTTACTCCCAAACCAGTTGGTTTTAGGGCACTAGGTGTTAAAACAACCTTACAGACTTAATAACTCGGATCTTATACGTTTTTTTTTTACTCCATCGCTTTTTATAGATGCTTCCTCCAATTAAAGTAGAGCACAGAATATTGGATATAAATAAAAAAAATAAAAAAAAAAATTTCAGAAAAATATTCCATTGCTAAAAAAGGTGTGAATTCTGATAAAACTTTAGGACAAAATATTACTTTCTTCTCAACTGCAATTGTGACTATTATGGGTAAAACTGAGTTGATTAATATTTTGTTGGTTATGTATATGAAGAATTGTAAAAAAATAATCTGAGAATTCATTTATTCGGTAATTTAGAAAGAAATAAAACAACTATTAACTTGGATAAGAAGTTTCAGCTTTTTAGTCACTAACTTCTTTATTCTCTTTTCTCTTGTTTTTTTACTTTTGTGTGCATTAATTTTATGTTTTTACTTTTGTAAAACATTTGTGGGTATCGTTGCTGTAAGCCATCACGAGACTACAACTCGTCAACTAGGGACACCTAGGGGTTTAAAGACTTGTTGCATACGCTAAATGCAACCGTGATCCCTACGAAAATGGCTTAGTTTAATTTTAATTGTTTCTTGTATTTTATTTTATGTTTTACTCAAGGACTAATAAAATGTTAGGTTGGTGGGTGTGATGAGCGGAAAATATCAATATTTACCGTCCATTTTACTTAATATTTTGTTTAGTTTCTCGGGTTTGATGAACGTTTTGATGTGTTTTAGTTTATTTTGCAGATAAAATATAAAAAATATTGGGACACAATGAAATCATTTAGGATGCAATGTGGGTCAAATAAGGATAAAAATTGGATTTGACATACTAATTTGGATATTGGAAACTTGAAAGGGCGTTCAAACGAAGTGCAGTTTCGGAAATTCCAGTTTTGCGCCACTGTCGTATTTTGGGTATAAAGTTTTACTCTGATATCGGATTGACCTGATTCAACTTCCAGATTAAGGAAGACTCAATGATCTACAACGTTTAAGAACAAACTAATTTCGAATTCTGAAGTCTTCATGACCGAAATTGATGAAACATCTGTAAGTGTGTTATGTGTAATTATAAAGTCATTTTCAAGCAAATAAATAAATATAAAAAATAAAAAATAAAAAATAAAAATAGTCAAGCTCCCACCAAACATGATAGCGATTAATAATGGATTTGGTGGAGCATTTAGTGGATCAATTAATAATGGATTTGGTGGAGCAATTAGTGGAGCAATTAATAATGGATTTGGTGGATGATTTGATGGAGGCAATATTTTCCTATAAATACCAAGCCATTTCATTTGTAAATTCATAATCTTCTATGTAGTTCCTTAAGAATACTAAGAAATTGTATCTTGCTTATTATTTACAGTTTTCAGTATTTAATTTCAGCTTTCGCTATTTCTTTTCTTTACTTTTCAGTCTTTACTTTCTGCAATTTACTTTTACGCACAGTACTTTCCTTCTTTACTTTTCAACAATTTAATTTTCAGTAATGAGGAGGTAACTCCCCCTTGCTGGGGTAAAATGTAAAACTTTTATTACTATTATTTAGATTAATCTCCCTTAAATATAATATATAAACTAGTTAAAACGTGACTTAATGAGGATACCGCCTTATGGTCGGTTGGTAAATATTGAAATTGGTTTTAACCTGACTAAACTGGATACCGCCTGATTAGTCGGTTGGTAATTAATTATTAATTTGACTTAATCTGGATACCGCCTATATGGCTGGTTGGTAATTATCACGTAAAGTTAATATATTATATTAAGGAAAATATCTAAAATAGTTGTAATAAAAGTGGATCCTCTAACCTCAGCATTTTCTTTTATTGTACTTTTACTTGGATTTACTTTTCAGCAATTTGCTTTCAGTATTACTTTACTTTTCAGCAATTTACTTTCAGCATTTACTTTTCAGCATTTAATTTTCAGTATTTAATTTTCAGCATTTACTTTCTGTCATTTACTTTTCAGTATTTAATTTCAATAAATTTACTTTATGTCTTTTTTTTTATTTAGCTTTTACTACCCGTAAATATTATCGTAACTAAGTCAGTTATCTGGGTTGTGATGAAGTCCATTATCACCGATTTATAAGGGGTTAAATTACGGTTTGGGTAATATAAAGGTTTGTTTATTGAGCCTTAGTCTTAAGCATCTTGTTAAATGGCCATTAATAAGATTGATTCGGTAAACTTAAAATGAAGTTGGATAAGGGATTTTAGGTTAAGACCTTAGACTTAATAGCCCACGATATTCCTTGAGGATAGATAACCCTTTAATAGATTTCCTTACAGGATAGGAATATACCTGTCGGGCGGGGGTAGACATAATTGGAACTTAATCTTAATGAATTCAGATAACTTAATTGACATAGGAATATGATTAATTGGGTTACACTAGGTGTTTGTATCTGACCATCGGAATATGCTTTTACATAATTTCGTGTTCTAGGTTAATAAACCAATATATTACACAACCGTAAGATAACCACTTCATCTTTAAAAATGATATTGGCAAGATTCACAACCATGGATAGTTTAATAAATTTGAATTTTCTTCAATCTACTTTCAAGCAATTTATTTACTTTTTTTAATTTTAAAGTCACCACCCAATCAAACAATCAATCCATTAGATACTTGTAAACATTTAACTTCATAAATTGATAACAAAAGGTTTTAAGTCCTCGTGGGATCGATACTTTTTATACTACTTGAACGATACGTGCGCTTGCGTTATACGCGTGTGAAAACAGCGGTCAAGTTTTTGGCGCCGTTGCCGGGGACTTATTTATCTTTCAATATTAGTTTTGGGGTTGGATACTTTACTTGTATCTAATTTCTTTTTACTTATTGTTTTTTTTCATGTGATTTAGGTTCTCAGACACTACATGAGACGAACCAGAAGCTTTGAACTTCGACCGCTTGACCTAGAGATTGAAAGAACCATAAGGCAATTGAGAAGGGATAGGCGAGAAGGCCAAGAAGCAATCGTTAACATGGAACCTGAACCTTTAGAAGTTGCACCACCAATTCTCATTCGAGACAGAACCATTCCAGTGGTGGACGGCCTCATTTCTTGTATTGTATTTCCTCCCTTACCAGCAAATGCGTGTGACATCAAAACATGCATTCAGATGATTCAGCAGTCCGTACAGTTTGTGGGAATGCAACTGAAGATCCTAATGCCCACATGAGCAACTTCTGGAATTTTGCGGCACTTTCAATTTACAACAGAGCATCCTCATGATGAGACTGCGCAATGAGACTTTTTTCCATATTTCTTATAAGACAGAGGAAAAGCTTGGCTACATTCACTACCAGCAGGGTTCCATCAAAACTTGGAACACTCTAGCCACAAAATTCCTTGCAAAGTATTTTCCACCAGCCAGAAGAGCAAAACTGAGAAATGACATCACATCATTTGTACAACTTGCCTCGGAAACTCTCTATGAAGCTTGGGAAATGTATAAAGATTTGCTCCGGAAATGGTTTTACCATGAGATTCCAAAATGGCTTCAAATCCAAACTTTCTATAATGGACTTTCTGGATTGATGAGAACCACAATTGATGCTACTGCTGGAGGAGCTTTGATGGAAAAATGAGAAGATCAAGCCTGAGACTTAATCGAAGAAATGGCTAACAATAATTCATTGTGGCCAACAGAAAGGAGCATGATTCAAAGAATTGCAGGAATTTATGAAGTTAGAGCTAACTCAGCAGCGAATACTAAGTTGGAGCAAATGTGCAAAAGCCAAGAAAACACTTAACAAGCAAGTTATAAACATCGCCAGAGCCACAAGTTCACCATATGGAGGAGCACTAGAGCCAAACCAACATGAAGAAAGAAACGGTGAAATATGTCAACAATTCAACAGACAGGGAGGGGAGCAATCCAATTCCAACACCTACAATCCAAGGTGGAGTAATCATCCCAATTTTTCATGGAGCACTAATTCAGGGCAAAAGAACAATCCACCACCTGGATTTCAACAGCAAAACAAAAGCCATGAGTTTGAAAAAGAACCAAAAATGAAAGAATGAATTGCAGAGATGTTCAAAAAGCAACAAGCAATATATGGTGCTATTTTTCAAAGCCAATATGATTCCATCAAAGCACTGGAAAATCAAATTGGACAACTGGCCAATGCTCAGAGTAACAGACCGCCAGTAAATCTTCCCAGTAATACAGAACCAAATCCAAGGAACATGGGGAATGAACAATATCATTCCATCATGTTAAAAAATGGTACTGAAAAACAAAAGATGTTGGAGTCAAAACAACTGGTGAGGAAGTTCCAAAAGAAAGCAGTGAAGCAGTTCCACAGATTGAGGGAAAATGAAGCAAAGGAAAAAGATCAAGAAAAGATCACTCTACCTCCATCTTTTCCACAGCGTCTCCCGAAGAATAAACTAGACAAGCAGTTTTCTCGATTCCTGGGATCTTCAAAAAGCTGCATATCAATATTCCATTTGCAGAAGCGTTGGAACAAATGCCCTGTTGGACAATTATGACCCATAGCATCACTATTTGTACAGAACATTATTTTGTTGTACAAATTAAACTATGTGACAAAGGAAATTGCTCTTTTATCATTTGTAATTAGATTACCGGGATATATAAATGATAAAAGTCCATATGATTAGTTCCGATTGATAAGATATGAGACATTATCAATCCATGAAGGTTTAATCATTAAAACATCCATAGTCGGAGTATTATTGAGATTGGACATCAATAATACGGAATAGACTAGTATTACACTTATGCGTGTTATGGGAGCATAACGGCATAGTTCTCATATATTTGGGTATATGATACTCATGCAAGTGTGATAGGAGGTTGTGGTTTACCGATGGTACGGAAACAGCTTCGCTCTGGATAGACCCATCGGAATTCCATTGGTAGTATGACTATGTGTCTATGGAAGTCCGAATCAGGGGTAGGTGTATTTAGTCTTAACCTGAGACTTGCACTGCTAATACTTGCGACAATCAATATACTTTGGTTTTGGTTGTCCAGGGCTTTAACCGGTTCTGTGTACGCCTCTTCTGGGTATATTGCGAATCGTAGTGTATTGGGTGTGATGTCAAGATGGAAGTATCACTTCAGTCATAGTGAAGATGATGATCACGTAGGATACGAAACTGGTGCTCTTATATGCTGCAGCTATCGGGATAATAGAGACTAGTTACCAGAGATCCGATATATGCTTCGTACGAGGCAAACACAATTTCAGCCCCAGGCCTAGCACGTGACATCCGATACTGGATCGCAATACGCAATACTACGTATACTACTTCTGATATAGATCACATATTCCTTTAACAATATTTCTGGAGAATTGGGTAGGCACGGTGCTTTGCTAGAAGCCAACCATGTCTTGTAAATAGGTAAAAACATAGTACTAGGTACGTACGTGTTCGGATAGTCTGACGACCGGATTTATAGCCAACATATCCGAGGATCTCATGGGTCGCTTCCCGAAGATTCACCGATGACGTATGACTCACACATTATTAATCTGGGATTAATTAATAGAGAGATAAAATTAATCTAGGATTAATTACAGAGATATTTTATCTGGGATAAAATATTATTTAAAGAGAGAGAACGGTTAATTTAGAATGAATCGATATAATAATATATTCGATATATTATATGAAATTGGATTTCGACGCAGAATTAAAATTAGATTTTAATTCGGGCAAACGAGTTAATTTAGAATTAATTCGCTAGCGACGTGAATAGTAATTTTGATAGGAAAAAATTATTTAATTAAATTTGATTTAATTACGTTGCAACGGAAAATTCGTTAATTCGGAATTAGCGAACCTGAGCCCGGGAGTGTTTGCGGGCCCACTCGCATTTCAAATTTAAGTGCGGCCCAAAAGTCACATCACGCGTCACATCATTAGTCATTCAAGTAATGGATGTCTTGTCACTTTGAGTAATGTGATGTCTAGTCACTTTTGAGTGATGTGAATAGTTGAAAGGCTTTTAAAGCCTTGTACCTTTTTTCGGAAATGGTAATTGGCTTTTGGTATTTTGATTTTTGAAATTAAAAACCAAATACACAACACATTTTTCTTCTCTATCTCTTCTCCTCTCCAATCCGGCCAAGGGCCAAATTCTCTCAATTTTGCTTCTCAAAACCGAGAGCAAGAAGAAGAAATAAGGAAGATTTGTGGCAAATTTTTCCAATGCTAGCACATAAAGAGTCATCCAAAGGTGATAGGGAAACCAACTCTTGAGCATGGAATCACCATTTACAAAGCTTGGAGCTTGGAGCACTCAAATGGAGGTTGACCAAAAATCAAAGGAGCACAAATGGAGGATTGCCGAGAGTTTCAAAGCTTAAAGAAATTTTTGTTGTTCCTCGCATCGCAAATCCGTTCATTGTAAGTATGATTCAGCCATACTTCTTTATTGTATTCACTTATTTTCATTGCTTGAATGATCTTGGGACTATAGTAGAAACCTAACATGCCCAGCTATGTCAAATTCATGAAAGACATTCTTTCACGGAAGCGAAAATTGGGATATTACGAGACAATAGCATTATCAGAAGAATGTAGTGCAATCATTCAGAGGAAGCTTCCCCCAAAGTTGAAAGATCCTGGCAGTTTCACTGTCCCATGCACCATTGGAGAACGTGACTTCGATAAGGCTTTGTGTGATTTAGGTGCAAGTGTTAACTTGATGCCTTTTTCTATTTTCAGGAAATTACAGATTAGAGAAATAATGCCCACCTTAGTCTCTCTACAACTTGCTGATAGAACGCTCTTATTTCCGAGAGGTGTAGTTGAAGATGTGCTGGTCAAAGTTGACAATTCATTTTCCCAGCAGATTTTATTGTCCATGATATGAAGAAGATGAAAACGTACTGATCATCATCGGGAGACCATTCTTTGCTATAGGTCGAACCATTATTGATGTACAAAATGGAGAACTAACCATGAGGGTACTTGACCAAGAAGTAACATTCAACGTTTTCAAAGCCATGAATTCTCGAATGACGAGAATGAGGAATGTTTCAGACTTGATGTGATAAATAGTACCATCTAGACTTGCGATGCAATGCAAAGTTCTACTGACAAACTGTCTGTGAAGCCCGAAGATAAAGCGTATTGCGCACTAAAGAAGCCAATTCTTGCACTACAAGCAACATAAGAGAAACAGTTCCACTAGCTCAACGAATTGGAGGAATTTCACATTCAACCTTTTGAGAATGCCAAATTATATAAAGATAAGGCCAAGAAGAAACATGATGAGACGTTAGTGCGTATACAACTAGAACCAGGGTAAAAGGTAGTGTTATACAAATCAAGCTTGAAACTCTTCCCATGGAAGCCAAAATCTCGGTGGTTAGGTCCATTCTCAATCACTAAAGTTTTACCAGATAAATTCGTTGAGTTACATGATCCCAAATCCAACATAATATTCAAGGTTAAAAACAAGTGTGTCAAGCACTACTGGGGAGAATAATTTGAGCGAAAAAAAAAGTGTCACACTTTCAAATCCAGCCTAACGTTCGGGAAATCATGTATCGCTGACGACATTAAACTTAGCGCTAGCTAAGAGGCAACCATGCAATTTATGTATATATTGTGATTTGGTGTCTCTTAATTTTTGTGTGTTTAGTTTTTGCAGGTTAATTCATTTCAAGATGGAATGCTCTCGCAAATCTTCACAAGCAATTTCCTTCTCTCCCTAAAAAATCTATGATGAAAGTTTACAAAGCTCGCTTGGATCGGATGATACTACTGATGATCAAAGGTATGCCTACCGACATTCGTTGGATTATTGAAGCACGAGTCCGATTGGCAGGTGAGTCCTCTAACTCTTTTATTTCACATCTGCCTGGTTTAGGTAGAAGCACATATGCTAAAAAGAGAAGAGCCAAAAGGATGTGTGTTTGTTATAAATGTGCTCGTATGTTTTGTGATACTCGTTGTTGATCTTTAGGAATGGTGTCTGATAACCGCGAAGATAAGATTAATTTCATTAGGGATGGCTTGAGTAAGGAGTCTTTGGATGTCATATCTAAAACTCTTGAGATGCATCCCAGTGGATATGTGTATCACAAAATTCGCATGTTATATGCACAATTTCGTAAAGAAAGACAACAGTTAAGTCTCGGGAATCTGACTCTAAATTACCATGTTTGCCAATTTATAAGAAAATTGGATGGGAAGCTTGTCCCTGACGCATAGACGTCATTCAAGCCGTTACATTATTGTAAATATTATATCTCTTTATCTTTTCCTAATAATTGTAATTTGTTTTGTTATTTACTCCGAAAGGATCCAGGCTACTTTTTGACCTTTCATGATTTACTATTTTGCTACTAATCGTCATTTGGAAGATACTTGTGCTATTATTACTCACCCTTTTCAGGTTCTATAAATTCAACTTATCATTGCACCTTTGAAGGTATCCAGATAAAAATGGAAGCTACTTCAAGAAGACGGGTTGAAAACATATGTGTGTTTTACGGTACCGGTGTTGGTGTTAAACCAGAATACGTAACAGCGGCACATGAATTGGGTCGAGTCATTGCTGCAAGGAATATGCACTTAGATATGGCAGTGGCAATCTTGGACTAATGTGGATCGTTTCAAAGGCTGTACATGATGAAGGTAGTCAAGTCTTGGGAATCATCCCAAAACCCTTGGCGGAGGCGAATCTTATTGGATCATCAAACGGCGAGGAACTAATCATGCCAGATATGTCTGAAAGATGATTGACTATGCTGATGCTTTTATTGCTTTGCAATGAGGCTTGGGCACGATGAAGGAAATTTTTACAGTACTATCTTGGGAAAACTTGAACATATACCATAAACCGCTTGGATTGTACAATGTTGATGGATTTTATGATTTTCTTTGTGTGTTTCTTGATGATGCCCGAAGAAATGGGTTCGTGTCAAAGCCTGTAAAAGAACTCCTCTTTACTGCCAGAACTGCCCTAGATTTAATTGACCAAATCTTAGCCTTTGAACCTCAAATTGACCCCATTATTTCCAAGATAAACTGGTCCGATAATGATCGTGGCAAGAGGCGTCGGATAAATCTGGATCTTAATCTTTAAGTTTTCATTTAGAAGTAGAATTTCAGAAAACCAGGTATGGTTTTCTAAACTCTTCTTCTACTGTTTAAGACATTGGGAACAATATCTCATTTAGGTTTGGGGGAGGAGAATAGTTAAATTGTATCTTGTTTTTATTGTTTTATTTTTAGTCAAAATTTTTCGAAAAAGAAAAAAAAATTGAAATTTTTTACAAAAACAAAAAAATTATTTTGTATTTTTGTGTTTTTATTTGATTAATCAGGTGAAATTGGTGTGAGATAGCTGTGTAAGGAATTTTCATTCCTGAGACGTATATCAAACCTATTTCGGAACTAGTTAATTTTGTTTATTTCCTTTTAATTATTTAATTTGTGAATTCTCCATATACTGACTAAAATGAATCTTCATAGGCTCAGTTGACAGGTATTATCAGCATACATGGTAACATACAGACATGAGCTGTAATTGAAAGTTTGTAATATTCAGTGCTATAGTTTAATTGGAGGAAACATCTATAAAAAGCGATGAAGTAAAAAAAAGTCTGAGATCCGAGTTATTAAGTCTGTAAGGGTGTTTTTAACACCTAGTGCCCTTAAAACCAACTAGTTTGGGAGTCACTGGCCCAAAGCTCGCTATATAGATCAAAGATGTTGCAAAAAAAAAAAAATATATATATATATATATATATATATTGAAGTCTGAGTAATTAAGTCCGTAGGGGTATCTTAACACCTAATGCCCTAAAACCAACTGGTTTGGGAGTCACTGGCCCAAAGCTCGCTACATAGATGGAAGATATTGGATATAAATAAAAAAAAATAAAAATCAAAGAAAAAAAATCAGAAAAATATTCCATTGCTAAAAAATGTGTGAATTCTGATAAAACTTTAGGACACAAATATTACTTTCTTCTCAACTGCACTTATGACTATTGTGAGCAAAATGAGTTGATTAATATTTTTTTGCTATGTATTTGAAGAATGGTAAAAAAATAATCGGAGAATTCATTTATTCGGTAGTTTAGAAAGAAATAAAACAACTATTAACTTGGATAAGAAGTTTCACATGTTTAGTCACTAACTTCTTTATTCTCTTTTCTCTTGTTTTTTTTTTTTTTTGCTTTTGTGTGCATTAATTTTATTATCTTTTTATTTTTGTAAAACGTTTTTGTGGTATCGTTGCTGTAAGCCGTCACGAGACTACAACTCGTCCATTAGGGACACCTAGGGGTTTGAAGGCTTGTTGCATACGCTAAATGCAACCGTGATCCCTACGAAAGTGGATTAATTTAATTTTAATTGTTTCTTATATTTATTTTTTTGTTTTGCTTGAGGACTAGCAAAATGTTAGGTTTGAGGGTGTGATGAGCGGAAATATATCAATATTTACCGCCCCTTTTACTTAATATTTTGTTTAGTTTCTCGGGTTTGATGAACGTTTGATGTGTTTTAGTTTATTTTGCAGATAAAATAATATTGGGACACAATGAAACCATTTAAGATGAAATATGGGTCAAATAAGGTAAAAATTGGACTTGACATATTAATTTTGGAGATTGAAACTTGAAATGGCGTTCTAACGAAGTGTAGTGTCGGAAATTCCAATTTTGCGCAAGTGTCGTATTTTGGGCATAACGTTTTACTCCGGTTCAGATTGAGTGGATTCAAGTTCCAGATTAAATAAGACTCAAAGATCTATAACTTTGAAGAACAAAATAATTTCGAATTCTGAAAATTTCATGACCGCAATTGATGAAACATCCGTAAGTGTGTTATGTGTATTTATTAAAGTCATTTTCAAAGCAAATAAATAAATAAATAAATAAATAATAAAAATAGTCAAGCTCCCACCAAACATGATAGCAATTAATAATGGATTTGGTGGAGCAATTAATAATGGATTTGGTGGAGGCAAAATTTTGCCATAAATACCATGCCATTTCATTTGTAAATTCATACTTTCTTCTATGTAATTCCATAAGAATTCTCTGAAGATTGTATCTTGTTTGTTTATTTACAGCTTTCAGTATTTAATTTCAGCTTTCGCACTTTATTTTATTTACTTTTCAGTCTTTATTTTCTGTAATTTATTTTACGCACAGTACTTTCCTTTCTTTACTTTTCAGCAATTTACTTTTCAATAGTGAGGAGGTAACTCCCCTTGCTGGGGGTAAAAGGTAAAACTTTTATTACTAATATTTAGATTAATCTCCCTTAAATATAATATACAAACTAGTTAAAACCTGACTTAATGAGATTACCGCCTGATTGGTCGATTGGTAATTATTGAAATTGGTTTTAACCTCACTAAACTGGATAAAGCCTGATTGGTTGGTTGGTAATTAATTATTAATTTGACTTAATCTGGATACCGCCTATATGGCTGGTTGGTAATTATCACGCAAAGTTAATATATTATATTAAGGGAGATATCTAAAATAGTAGTAATAAAAGTGGTTCCTCTAATTTCAGCATTTTCTTTTATTGTACTTTTACTTTATTTACTTTTCAGCAATTTACCTTTCAGCATTTACTTTTCAGTAATTTACCTTCAGCATTTACTTTTCAGAAATTTACTTTCAGCATTTACTTTTCAGCATTTAATTTTCAGTATTTAATTTTCAGCATTTACTTTCCGTCTTTTACTTTTCAGTATTTAATTTCCAGCATTTTACTTTATGTCTTTTATTTTATATATGTTTTTACTACCCGTAAATATGTGTCGTAACTAAGTCAGTTATATGGGGTTGTGATGAAGTCCAATATCATCGGTTTATAAGGGGTTATTTTATGGTTTGGGTAATATAAAGGTTTATTTATTGAGCCTTAGTCCTAATTCTTTTTATTAACTGGCCATTAATAAAATTTAACTGGTAAACTTAAAATGAACTTGGAAAATGGATTTTAGGTTTAAGACCCTAAATTCAATAACCCACGATCTTCCTTGATGATAGATAACCTTTAATAGATTTCCTTACTGGATAGGAATATACCTTTCGGGTGGGGGTAGCCATAATTGGAACTTAATCTTAGTGAATTCAAATAAATTAATTAACATAGGAACATTTTAGTGTTCCAAGTTAATAAACTAATAAAATAACCACTTCATCTTTTAAAAAAAAAGATATTGGAAAGATTCATAATCCTTGATAGTTTTTATAAATTTGAATTTTCTTCAATCTACTTTCAAGCAATTTATTTACTTGTTTTAATTTTAAAGTCACCACCCAATCAAATAATCAATCCATTAGATACTTGTAAACATTTAACTTCATAAATTGATAACAAAAGGTTTTAAGTACTCGTGGGGATCGATACTTTTATACTACGTGAACGATACGTGCGCTTGCGTTATACGCGTGTGATTACGCACCGGTCAAGTTTTGGCACCAAATCCTCCACTAATTGCTCTATTATTGCTCCACTAATTGCTCCCAAATCCATTATTAATTTCTATCATGTTTGGTGGTAGCTTGACTATTTTTATTATTTATTTATTTATTTGCTTTGAAAATGATTTTAATAATTACATATAACACACTTCCGGATGTTTCATCAATTTTGGTCATGAAATCTTCCGAATTCGAAATTTTTTGTTATTCAAGTTGTAGATCTTTGATTCTTATTTATCTGGAACTTGAATCAGCTCAATCCGATATCGGCGAGTAGTAAAACGTTATGCCCAAAATACGACAGTTGCGCAAAATTGGAATTTCCAAAACTGCACTTCGTTAGAACGCCATTTCAAGTTTCCAATCTCCAAAATTAATATTTCAAGTCCAATTTTTGCCCTTATTTGACCCACATTTCATCCTAAATGATTTCATTGAGTCCCAATATTATTTATCTGTAAAATAAACTAAAAAACATCAAAACGTTCATCAAACCCGAGAAACTAAAAAAATATTAAGTAAAAATGGCGGTAAATATTGATATATTTTCCGCTCATCACACCCCAAACCTAAAATTTTGCTAGTCCTCGAGCAAAACAACAAAAATAAAAATAAAGAAACAATTAAAATTAAACTAAGCCACTTTCGTAGGATCACGGTTGCATTTAGCGTATGCAACAAGCCTTTAAACCCCTAGGTGTCCCTAGTGGACGAGTTGTAGTCTCGTGAGGGCTTACAGCAACGATACCCACAAACATTTTACAAAAAGTAAAAAGATAATAAAACTAATGCACACAAAAGTAAAAAGACAAGAGAAAAGAGATAAAGAAGTTAAAGACTAAACAGATGAAACTTCTAATCCAAGTCAATAGTTGTTTTGTTTCTTTTTAAATTACCTAAGAAGTAAATTCTCCGATTATTTTTACCATTCTCCATATGCACAGTCAACAACAAACAATATATAATCAACTCATTTTGCCCACAATAGTCACGAGTGTAGTTCAGAAGAGAGTAAGTAATATTTTTATCCTAAAGTTTATCAGAATTCACACCTTTTTAAGCAATGGAATAATTTTATTTTTTTATTTTTTTATTTATTATATACAATATCTTCCATCTATGTAGCGAGCTTTGGCCAGTGTCTCCCAAAACCGGTTGGTTTTAGGGAACTAGGTGTTAAGATATACCCTACGGACTTAATTACTCAGACTTCAGATATATATATATTTTTTGCAACATCTTTGATCCATGTAGCGAGCTTTGGGCCAGTTACTCCCAAACCAGTTGGTTTTAGGGCACTAGTGTGTTAAAACACACCTTACAGACTTAATAACTCGGATCTTATTTTTTTTTTTACTCCATCGCTTTTTTATAGATGCTTCCTCCAATTAAAGTAGAGCACAGAATATTGGATATAAATAAAAAAAATAAAAAAAAAAATTTCAGAAAAATATTCCATTGCTAAAAAAAGGTGTGAATTCTGATAAAACTTTAGGACAAAAATATTACTTCTTCTCAACTGCAATTGTGACTATTATGGGTAAAACTGAGTTGATTAATATTTTGTTGGTTATGTATATGAAGAATTGTAAAAAAATAATCTGAGAATTCATTTATTCGGTAATTTAGAAAGAAATAAAACAACTATTAACTTGGATAAGAAGTTTCAGCTTTTTAGTCACTAACTTCTTTTTCTCTTTTCTCTTGTTTTTTTACTTTTGTGTGCATTAATTTTATTATGTTTTTACTTTTGTAAAACATTTGTGGGTATCGTTGCTGTAAGCCTCACGAGACTACAACTCGTCAACTAGGGACACCTAGGGGTTTAAAGACTTGTTGCATACGCTAAATGCAACCGTGATCCCTACGAAAATGGCTTAGTTTAATTTTAATTGTTTCTGTATTTATTTTTTTTTTACTCAAGGACTAATAAAATGTTAGGTTTGGGGGGTGTGATGAGCGGAAAAAATATATCAATATTTACCGTCCATTTTACTTAATATTTTGTTTAGTTTCTCGGGTTTGATGAACGTTTTGATGTGTTTTAGTTTATTTTGCAGATAAAATATAAAATAATATTGGGACATAATGAAATCATTTAGGATGAAATGTGGGTCAAATAAGGATAAATATTGGACTTGACATATTAATTTTGGAGATTGGAAACTTGAAAGGGCGTTCTAACGAAGTGCAGTTTCGGAAATTCCAATTTTACGCAACTATCGTATTTTGGGCATAACATTTTACTCTGATATCAGATTGAGCTAATTCAACTTCCAGATTAAAGAAGACTCAATGATCTACAACTTTTAATAACAAAATAATTTCGAATTTTGAAGTTTTCATGACCGATATTGATGAAACATCCGTAAGTGTGTTATGTGTAATTATTAAAGTCATTTTCAAAGCAAATAAATAAATAAAAAATAAAAATAGTCAAGCTCCCACCAAACATGATAGCAATTAATAATGGATTTGGTGGAACAATTAGCGGAATAATTAATAATGGATTTGGTGGAGCAATTAGTGGAGTAATTAATAATGGATTTGATGGAGTCAAAATTTTGCCTATAAATACCAAGCCATTTCATTTGTAAATTCATACTTTCTTCTATGTAATTCCTTAAGAATACTAAGAAGATTGTATCTTGCTGGTTTATTTACAGCTTTCAGTATTTAATTTCAGCTTTCGCACTTTCTTTTCTTTACTTTTCAGTCTTTACTTTTTGTAATTTACTTTTACGCACAATACTTTCCTTTCTTTACTTTTTCAGCAATCTAATTTTCAGTAATGAGGAGGTAACTCCCCCTTGCTGGGGTAAAAGGTAAAACTTTTATTACTAATATTTAGATTAATCTCCCTTAAATATAATATATAAACTAGTTAAAACATGACTTAATGAGGATATCGCCTTATGGTCGGTTGGTAAATATTGAAATTGGTTTTAACCTGACTAAACTGGATATTGCCTGATTGGTCGGTTGGTAATTAATTATTAATTTGACTTAATCTGGATACCGCCTATATGGCTGGTTGGTAATTATCACGCAAAGTTAATATATTATATTAAGGGAGATATCTAAAATAGTAGTAATAAAAGTGGATCATCTAACCTCAGCATTTTCTTTTGTTGTACTTGTACTTTATTTACTTTTCAGCAATTACTTTCAGCAATTACTTTTCAGCAATTTACTTTCAGCATTTACTTTTCAGCACTTAATTTTCAGTATTTAATTTTCAGCATTTACTTGTCGTCATTTACTTTTCAGTATTAAATTTCCAGCAATTTACTTTATGTCTTTTATTTTATTTAAGCTTTTACTACCCGTAAATATATGTCGTAAGTAAGTTAGTTATCTGGGGTTGTGATGAAGTCCAATATCACCGATTTATAAGGGGTTAAATTACGGTTTGGGTAATATAAAGGTTTATTTATTGAGCCTTGGTCTTAATGCATCTTGTTAACTGGCCATTAATAAGATTGATTCGGTAAACTTAAAATGAACTTGGAAAAGAGATTTTAGGCTTAAGACCTTAGATTTAATAGCCCACGATCTTCCTTGAGGATAGAAAACCCTTTAATAGATTTCCTTACAGGATAAGAATATACCTATCGGGCGGGGGCATCCATAATTGGAACTTAATCTTAATGAATTCAGATAACTTAATTGACATTTGAATATGATTAATTGGGTTACACTGGGTGTTTGTATCTGACCATCGGAAGAGGCTTTTACATAATTTCGTGTTCCAGGTTAATAAACCAATATATTACACAACCGTAAGATAACCACTTCATCTTTAAAAATGATATTGGAAAGATTCACAACCCTGGATAGTTTTATAAATTTGAATTTTCTTCAATCTACTTTCAAGCAATTTCTTTATTTGTTTTAATTTTAAAGTCACCACCCAATCAAACAATCAATCCATTAGATACTTGTAAACATTTAACTTCATAAATTGATAACAAAAGGTTTTAAGTCCTCGTGGGATCGATACTTTTTATACTACTTGAACGATACGTGCGCTTGCGTTATACGCGTGTGAAAACGCCGGTCACCAAGTCCCGCCGGACATCATCTATGTCTGGCCAGACTTCTCTCAGACATTAACATCCGGTCGGATATCACCTATGCCCGGCCAGACCTCTCTCAAACATTAATAGCACGCCGGATATATATTGAAAATCCTAAATCTGGCCGGCATAATACACTTGCTAGTTATCCGATATAAAAGTTGGATTATGCCAAACTGCTAATGGATTTAACTAAGATTATTTTAATTTATTAATTCACGTTATTATCTCGTAAGACTTATGCCTATTTAAAGCCCGTGAGATGCAGAATTGAGAACGAAGAAAAAAATCATAGAAAAGAGCAAAAAAAAAATTGAGTGTGTTGAAAGAGCAAAAAAGAGAGCCGAGACAAAAGTACAGTGCGAAGTCCCTTTAGTTTCCCCTCTTTCGATGAGCAATCCAGTAATTGCCTAATTTTTAGAGGTGTCTTATGAGCTAAATACATATAAGGTACGACCTGAGGACACCCTCAACTGTTGCTACTCGTTTTACAGTATTATCATGACAGTATGTCCGGGCGGACTTCATTCACATATGGCCGGACATACACAAGTCAGAAATATATCCGATAGTATATGGTTATTCCCCTTTGGTATATATGATGGAAACCCGAACATAAATTTAATAGCCGATTTTCAATGGACGATAATATGGTCTGAACTCGGGATATAACTTCATGTACCACTGGGAAATAATTATACGAAAGATTGATTTCACAAATCTCATTTTTTCTATTATTGTTATGTTGTTTCATGCCCTTTTGTTATAGCTATGCATGTTTCTGTATTTTCCCCCCTGGCTTGTTCACGGGGAATGTCCGGCCAAACTCACTATATATCCGGCCGGACAACCTAATGTGAAACAATATCTGGTTGGGCTTCCACGATGTCAGGTCGGCCGGACGTATTCTTATAATTATTTTTATGCTATTGTTGCTTTACTAGTATTTACACATGTGTTTCGTGACATTCTGATTTATAAACACATCCGGCCAGACTTGCATTAAGTATGGCATGACTTGTATTACACAAAGAATATCCGGCCAGGCTTCTGCAAAGCCAGGCCAGCGATAAAAGTGTTGTGTTATGTTTGATCATTATTTTATTATGCTATGCCATTATTGTTAGGTCGTTACTATTGCTTCCTATGTTTCTGTATTATATGTCATTTTGATTTGCAAGGAATGTCTGGCCAAATATGTACTATTTCCGGCCGGACATCAATGACACAAAAAATATCCGGCTCGATAAGATATATATTATATTCTATTTAACTTTGTCAATTTTACTTCCTTATTGATCTTTGTTATTAATGATTTCACAAATGTATGCTTTAAACTGTCATTACATGATTTTGCATAATAAGACATGACTTCACCGCTTTTAAACCTGTATATTATACTGACATCAGTAAGTAACCGTTACAAACCCAAACAGATTTAAGGTCAGACCTTACGAGGGGTCTAGTACGACTTTAAATCATTCCAGTGTATTATATTGGGTGCGAATCCTTTATTCTCCGGGTAGTCCTCTGTGGGATATCCGTACTATTTACGAGTTATGATCCTAATAATATCATGGCTACCGACGTCATAGGCATAACGGTAAACATTGCTTTACTCCTACAATTACCTCTTGTCTTTTATGTAAATATTCGATCTAATTTAGTTTAGATTGAAACTGACTGAGGTTTATTAATGTATATATTATACAAAGGCCCGATAATATATAGTAGTCACACAGTTACAACGATGTTTGTAATTAATATTGGGAGGTGTCATTACTTATGATATATTCTCAAATAAAGTTCCTGGTCTAGATTTGCTGATACGGGTCGGTTAGTAAACTCCATTAAGACCAGTACATGTCATATATCGAGACTTGGTCCGATGATTTATCCCAATGAACCATAACTATTGGGAGACTCGTATAGATATGTAGGTGTTTATTTGATGAGCATTGAACGACTCACCGAAAGTATTCCTAATAGATTGCACACCAACGTCAATAAGAATCCTCCGTTATCGAGTTGCATATCTAGTTCATTGACTTGAGATACCACTGTAGATGTATGAGTGATCCTCCACACTTTGACAACAGTCATATCACCGGTCAGCCTAGACTAGACCCCCTTCCGTTTCTTGGGTGTGAACCGATGCTCATGATATCATGTGATGTATTTAGAGAGCATCTGCTAGTTCCGTGTGTGGGATTTAGATATACATTTTTATGATTCTTTAAATCTTTGTCTGAAGTATATTGTGAAAATAAATTTTGAGTACTTATATAAAGAATTACTGATGAGTGATATTTATATCACTATTTCCCACTCATTTAACCTAATATTTTGTATAGTTTCTTGAGTTTTGTGAACGTTTTGATATGTTTGTGTTATTTTATAGATAAAATAAAGTTTGGACAGCATTGGAGGCA
Organism: Zanthoxylum bungeanum; assembly: GCA_019454045.1. Lineage (NCBI taxonomy): Eukaryota > Viridiplantae > Streptophyta > Magnoliopsida > Sapindales > Rutaceae > Zanthoxylum > Zanthoxylum bungeanum. The sequence goes on along the minus strand of SKCR01036341.1, from coordinate 21,055 downwards.
ATTTGGGGCAAAAACGGACAAAAATGCGTCAATAGGGATATTTTGGTCTTCTGCGCGTCGCGACGCCCAGACTTCCGCGTCGCGACGTCTAAAATGCGCCGAACAGTGCTAACGTGCGCCAGGTCCACAAATCAGAATCTGAGAAAAGTTTGACTTTGCTAAAATGCGCCGTGCCACGTGTCACCATCACAGCCGATCTGCTAACGTGCGCCGTGCCACGTGTCATCATCATATGCTGCCGACACTCAGAGTTGACACGTGTCGCCTCGTCATCAGCCATGTCATCGGTCAAAAATTCAACTTCGCCATGTGTCACGCCACGTCCTCCGCCACGTCACAAGGTCAACCAAGTCAACTTGCCACGTCAGCATCAGTCAATCACAGCGTGACAAGTGTCGCCACGTGTCGCAATCCTACGGTGCCGACAGTCTCTTTCCCACGTGTCGCCACATCACCGCCACGTCACCGCCACGTCACCGCCACGTCAGCATCAATAATTGAGTATCCTATCCTTATCTGACACGTGGCGGATAAGAATCTCAGCGACCAATCAGAAGCCGCCACGTGTCACAATAATTGAAGCCCAACCACTCTGCCACGTGTCATCTTATCATCTTATCCAGAATCTTCAAACCAGCGAACTAGAGCGTGCCACGTCGACAAATCGGGCGTCGCGACGCTGAGGACCTGGCGTCGCGACGCTGGAACCAAATTTTTCTATAAATTCAGCGCGAAATTTCATAATTCAGTGCACCTTCCTCTCTCTTCAATTCCTTCTAAAGAGAGAGCTTCTCTCTCTAGATTCTTTAGTTTTTAGTTTTTTTTTATTTTTAGTTTTAGTTTTGTAAATAATTTTAATTACTTTTTGTAATAATAGTAATTTAATTTTTACTTTTTACTTTTTACAGTTTTTACTATTTACCATGAGGAGGTAACTTCTCCAGCTAGGGTGAAAGGTAATTCTTTTACTGTTACTATTTAGATTAATCTCCCTAAAAAATAATATATTCACTATTTAAAATATTGACTTAAAAAGGATACCTCCAGATTGGTCGGTTGGTAATTTAATTTTGGTTCCGCCTTTATGGCTGGTTGGACTTAATTTGACTTAATCAGGATACCGCCTATATGGTCGGTTGGTATTATTATCACAAGTTTATATATTATTTTATGGGAGATATCTAAATTAGTAGTAGTAAAAGTAATTCCTTTTACTTTAGCATTTTATTTTATTTTACTTTTCAGTTTTACTTTATGTCTTTTACTTTTCAGTATTTTTACTTTATGTCTTTTACTTTTATGTATTTACTAGCCCTAGTTATGTGTTAGTTATCTGGAGTTGTGATGAATTCTAATATCACCGGTTTATAAGGGGTTATTTTATAGTTTGGGTAATTTAAAGGTTTACTTATTAAATCTTAAGCTTAATGCTTCTTGTTGTCTGATCACCAATAAGATTGATGTGGTAAATCTAAAATGAACTAGATATAGGGATTTTAAGTTTCAGCCTTAGACTTAATAGCCCACGATCTTCCTTGCGTCGTGCCACGTGTCACCATCACAGCCGATCTGCTAACGTGCGCCGTGCCACGTGTCATCATCATATGCTGCCGACACTCAGAGTTGACACGTGTCGCCTCGTCATCAGCCATGTCATCGGTCAAAAAGTCAACTTCGCCATGTGTCACGCCACGTCCTCCGCCACGTCACAAGGTCAACCAAGTCAACTTGCCACGTCAGCATCAGCCAATCACAGCGTGACACGTGTCGCCACGTGTCGCAATCCTACGGTGTCGACAGTCTCTTTCCCACATGTCGCCACGTCACCGCCATATCACCGCCACGTCAGCATCAATAATTGAGTATCCTATCCTTATCTGACACGTGGCGGATAAGAATCTCAGCGACCAATCAGAAGCTGCCACGTGTCACAATAATTGAAGCCCAACCACTCTGCCACGTGTCATCTTATCATCTTATCCAGAATCTTCAAACCAGCGAACCAGAGCGTGCCACGTCGACAAATCGGGCGTCGCGACGCTGAGGACCTGGCGTCGCGACGCTGGAACCAAATTTTTCTATAAATTCAGCGCGAATTTCATAATTCAGTGCACCTTCCTCTCTCTTCAATTCCTTCTAAAGAGAGAGCTTCTCTCTCTAGATTCTTTAGTTTTTAGTTTTTTTTTTTTTTAGTTTTTAGTTTTGTAAATAATTTTAATTACTTTTTGTAATAATAGTAATTTAATTTTTACTTTTTACTTTTTACAGTTTTTACTATTTACCATGAGGAGGTAACTTCTCCAGCTAGGGTGAAAGGTAATTCTTTTACTGTTACTATTTAGATTAATCTCCCTAAAAAATAATAATATTCACTATTTAAAATATTGACTTAAAAAGGATACCTCCAGATTGGTCGGTTGGTATTTAATTTTGGTTCCGCCTTTATGGCTGGTTGGACTTAATTTGACTTAATCAGGATAACCGCCTATATGGTCGGTTGGTATGTATTATCACAAGTTTATATATTATTTTATGGGAGATATCTAAATTAGTAGTAGTAAAAGTAATTCCTTTTACTTTAGCATTTTATTTTATTTTACTTTTCAGTTTTACTTATGTCTTTTACTTTTCAGTATTTTTACTTTATGTCTTTTACTTTTATGTATTTACTAGCCCTAGTTATGTGTTAGTTATCTGGGGTTGTGATGAATTCTAATATCACACGTTTATAAGGGGTTATTTTATAGTTTGGGTAATTTAAAGGTTTACTTATTAAATCTTAAGCTTAATGCTTCTTGTTGTCTGATCACCATAAGATTGATGTGGTAAATCTAAAATGAACTAGACATAGGGATTTTAAGTTTCAGCTTAGACTTAATAGCCCACGATCTTCCTTGCGCCGTGCCACGTGTCACCATCACAGCCGATCTGCTAACGGTGCGCCGTGCCACGTGTCATCATCATATGCTGCCGACACTCAGAGTTGACACGTGTCGCCTCGTCATCAGCCATGTCATCGGTCAAAAAGTCAACTTCGCCATGTGTCACGCCACGTCCTCCGCCACGTCACAAGGTCAACCAAGTCAACTTGCCACGTCAGCATCAGCCAATCACAGCGTGACACGTGTCGCCACGTGTCGCAATCTACGGTGCCGACAGTCTCTTTCCCACATGTCGCCACGTCACCGCCATATCACCGCCAACGTCAGCATCAATAATTGAGTATCCTATCCTTATCTGACACGTGGCGGATAAGAATCTCAGCGACCAATCAGAAGCTGCCACGTGTCACAATAATTGAAGCCCAACCACTCTGCCACGTGTCATCTTATCATCTTATCCAGAATCTTCAAACCAGCGAACCAGAGCGTGCCACGATCGACAAATTCGGGCGTCGACGCGGACGCTGAGGACCTGCGTCGCGACGCTGGAACCAAAAATTTTCTATAAATCCAGCGCGAAATTTCATAATTCAGTGCAACCTTCCTCTCTCTTCAATTCCTTCTAAAGAGAGAGCTTCTCTCTCTAGATTCTTAGAGTTTTTAGTTTTTTTTTATTTTAGAGTTTTTAGTTTTGTAAATAATTTTAATTACTTTTTGTAATAATAGTAATTTAATTTTTACTTTTTACTTTTTACAGTTTTTACTATTTACCATGAGGAGGTAACTTCTCCAGCTAGGTGAAAGGTAATTCTTTTACTGTTACTATTTAGATTAATCTCCCTAAAAAATAATATATTCACTATTTAAAATATTGACTTAAAAAGGATACCTCCAGATTGGTCGGTTGGTAATTTAATTTTGGTTCCGCCTTTATGGCTGGTTGGACTTAATTTGACTTAATCAGGATACCGCCTATATGGTCGGTTGGTATTATATATCACAAGTTTATATATTATTTTATGGGAGATATCTAAATTAGTAGTAGTAAAAGTAATTCCTTTTACTTTAGCATTTTATTTTATTTTACTTTTCAGTTTTACTTTATGTCTTTTACTTTTCAGTATTTTTACTTTATGTCTTTTACTTTTATGTATTTACTAGCCCTAGTTATGTGTTGTTATCTGGGGTTGTGATGATGAATTCTAATATCACCGGTTTATAAGGGGTTATTTTATAGTTTGGGTAATTTAAAGGTTTACTTATTAAATCTTAAGCTTAATGCTTCTGTTTGTCTGATCACCAATAAGATTGATGTGGGTAATCTAAAATGACTAGACATAGGGATTTTAAGTTTCAGCCTTAGACTTAATAGCCCGATCTTCCTTGCGCCGTGCCACGTGTCACCATCACAGCCGATCTGCTAACGTGCGCCGTGCCACGTGTCATCATCATATGCTTCCGACACTCAGAGTTGACACGTGTCGCCGTCGTCATCAGCCATGTCATCGGTCAAAAAGTCAACTTCGCCATGTGTCACGCCACGTCCTCCGCCACGTCACAAGGTCAACCAAGTCAACTTGCCACGTCAGCATCAGCCAATCACAGCGTGACACGTGTCGCCACGTGTCGCAATCCTACGTGCCGACAGTCTCTTTCCCACATGTCGCCACGTCACCGCCATATCACCGCCACGTCAGCATCATAATTGAGTATCCTATCCTTATCTGACACGTGGCGGATAGAATCTCAGCGACCAATCAGAAGCTGCCACGTGTCACAATAATTGAAGCCCAACCACTCTGCCACGTGTCATCTTATCATCTTATCCAGAATCTTCAAACCAGCGAACCAGAGCGTGCCACGTCGACAAATCGGGCGTCGCGACGCTGAGGACCTGGCGTCGCGACGCTGGAACCAAATTTTTCTATAAATTCAGCGCGAAATTTCATAATTCAGTGCAACCTTCCTCTCTCTTCAATTCCTTCTAAGAGAGAGCTTCTCTCTCTAGATTCTTTAGTTTTTAGTTTTTTTTTATTTTTAGTTTTTAGTTTTGTAAATAATTTTAATTACTTTTTGTAATAATAGTAATTTAATTTTTACTTTTTACTTTTTACAGTTTTTACTATTTACCATGAGGAGGTACTCTTCTCCAGCTAGGGTGAAAGGTATTCTTTTACTGTTACTATTTAGATTAATCTCCCTAAAAATATATATTCACTATTTAAAATATTGACTTAAAAAGGATACCTCCAGATTGGTCGGTTGATAATTTAATTTTGGTTCCGCCTTTATGGCTGTTGGACTTATTTGACTTAATCAGGATACCGCCTATATGGTCGGTTGGTATTATTATCACAAGTTTATATATTATTTATATGGGAGATATCTAAATTAGTAGTAGTAAAAGTAATTCCTTTTACTTTAGCATTTTATTTTATTTTACTTTTCAGTTTTACTTTATGTCTTTTACTTTTCAGTATTTTTACTTTATGTCTTTTACTTTTATGTATTTACTAGCCCTAGTTATGTGTTAGTTATCTGGGGTTGTGATGAATTCTAATATCACCGGTTTATAAGGGGTTATTTTATAGTTTGGGTAATTTAAAGGTTACTTATTAAATCTTAAGCTTAATGCTTCTTGTTGTCTGATCACCAATAAGATTGATGTGGTAAATCTAAAATGAACTAGACATAGGGATTTTAAGTTTCAGCCTTAGACTTATAGCCCACGATCTTCCTTGTGCCGTGCCACGTGTCACCATCACAGCTGATCTGCTAACGTGCGCCGTGCCACGTGTCATCATCATATGCTGCCGACACTCAGAGTTGACACGTGTCGCCTCGTCATCAGCCATGTCATCGGTCAAAAAGTCAACTTCGCCATGTGTCACGCCACGTCCTCCGCCACGTCACAAGGTCAACCAAGTCAACTTGCCACGTCAGCATCAGCCAATCACAGCGTGACACGTGTCGCCACGTGTCGCAATCCTACGGTGCCGACAGTCTCTTTCCCACATGTCGCCACGTCACCGCCATATCACCGCCACGTCAGCATCAATAATTGAGTATCCTATCCTTATCTGACACGTGGCGGATAAGAATCTCAGCGACCAATCAGAAGCTGCCACGTGTCACAATAATTGAAGCCCAACCACTCTGCCACGTGTCATCTTATCATCTTATCCAGAATCTTCAAACCAGCGAACCAGAGCGTGCCACGTCGACAAATCGGGCGTCGCGACGCTGAGGACCTGGCGTCGCGACGCTGGAACCAATTTTTCTATAAATTCAGCGCGAAATTTCATAATTCAGTGCACCTTCCTCTCTCTTCAATTCCTTCTAAAGAGAGAGCTTCTCTCTCTAGATTCTTAGTTTTTAGTTTTTTTTTTATTTTAGTTTTTAGTTTTGTAAATAATTTTAATTACTTTTTGTAAATAGTAATTTAATTTTTACTTTTTACTTTTTACAGTTTTTACTATTTACCATGAGGAGGTAACTTCTCCAGCTAGGGTGAAAGGTAATTCTTTTACTGTTACTATTTAGATTAATCTCCCTAAAAAATAATATATTCACTATTTAAAATATTGACTTAAAAAGGATACCTCCAGATTGGTCGGTTGATAATTTAATTTTGGTTCCGCCTTTATGGCTGGTTGGACTTAATTTGACTTAATCAGGATACCGCCTATATGGTCGGTTGGTATTATTATCACAAGTTTATATATTATTTTATGGGAGATATCTAAATTAGTAGTATAAAGTAATTCCTTTTACTTTAGCATTTTATTTTATTTTACTTTTCAGTTTTACTTTATGTCTTTTACTTTTCAGTATTTTTACTTTATGTCTTTTACTTTTATGTATTTACTAGCCCTAGTTATGTGTTAGTTATCTGGGGTTGTGATGAATTCTAATATCACCGGTTTATAAGGGGTTATTTTATAGTTTGGGTAATTTAAGGTTTACTTATTAAATCTTAAGCTTAATGCTTCTTGTTGTCTGATCACCAATAAGATTGATGTGGTAAATCTAAAATGAACTAGACATAGGGATTTTAATTTCATCAGCCTTAGACTTAATAGCCCACGATCTTCCTTGCGCCGTGCCACGTGTCACCATCACAGCTGATCTGCTAACGTGCGCCGTGCCACGTGTCATCATCATATGCTGCCGACACTCAGAGTTGACACGTGTCGCCTCGTCATCAGCCATGTCATCGGTCAAAAAGTCAACTTCGCCATGTGTCACGCCACGTCCTCCGCCACGTCACAAGGTCAACCAAGTCAACTTGCCACGTCAGCATCAGCCAATCACAGCGTGACACGTGTCGCCACGTGTCGCAATCCTACGGTGCCGACAGTCTCTTTCCACATGTCGCCACGTCACCGCCACATCACCGCCACGTCACCACCACGTCAGCATCAATATTGAGTATCCTATCTTATCTGACACGTGGCGGATAAGAATCTCAGCGACCAATCAGAAGCCGCCACGTGTCACAATAATTGAAGCCCAACCACTCTGCCACGTGTCATCTTATCATCTTATCCAGAATCTTCAAACCAGCGAACCAGAGCGTGCCACGTCGACAAATCGGGCGTCGCGACGCTGAGGACCTGGCGTCGCGACGCTGGAACCAAATTTTTCTATAAATTCAGCGCGAAATTTCATAATTCAGTGCACCTTCCTCTCTCTTCAATTCCTTCTAAGAGAGAGCTTCTCTCTCTAGATTCTTTAGTTTTTAGTTTTTTTTTATTTTTAGTTTTTAGTTTTGTAAATTTTTAATTACTTTTTGTAATAATAGTAATTTAATTTTTACTTTTTACTTTTTACAGTTTTTACTATTTACCATGAGGAGGTAACTTCTCCAGCTAGGGTGAAAGGTAATTCTTTTACTGTTACTATTTAGATTAATCTCCCTAAAAAATAATATATTCACTATTTAAAATATTGACTTAAAAAGGATACCGCCAGATTGGTCGGTTGGTAATTTAATTTTGGTTCCGCCTTTATGGCTGGTTGGACTTAATTTGACTTAATCAGGATACCGCCTATATGGTCGGTTGGTATTATTATCACAAGTTTATATATTATTTTATGGGAGATATCTAAATTAGTAGTAGTAAAAGTAATTCCTTTTACTTTAGCATTTTATTTTATTTTACTTTTCAGTTTTACTTTATGTCTTTTACTTTTCAGTATTTTTACTTTATGTCTTTTACTTTTATGTATTTACTAGCCTAGTTATGTGTTAGTTATCTGGGGTTGTGATGAATTCTAATATCACCGGTTTATAAGGGTTTATTTTATAGTTTGGGTAATTTAAAGTTTTACTTATTAAATCTTAAGCTTAATGCTTCTTGTTGTCTAATCACCAATAAGATTGATGTGGTAAATCTAAAATGAACTAGACATAGGGATTTTAGGTTTCAGCCTTAGACTTAATAGCCCACGATCTTCTTGAGGATAGATAACCCTTTAATAGATTTCCTTACAGGATAGGAATATACCTGTCGGGCGGGGGTAGCCATAATTGGAACTTAAACTTAATGAATCCAGATAATTTGGTTGACATAGACATATGGTTCAATTGGGTTAAACTGGGTATTTGCGTCTGACCATCGACAGAGGCTTTTGCATAATTTAGTGTTCCAGGTTAGTAAACTGATTTATTACACAAACATAAAATAACCACTTCATCTTTTAAATGATATTAGAATGATTCACGACCCTAGATCTTTGTGTCTTTTGTTATTTTCCTTAGTATTTTCTTTTATCTTTTTATTATTTATTTATTTTGTAAAACCACTTTCAACCAATCAAACAATCATTCTCTTCTTCATTTAATTAGATATCTGTAAATAAATAGATTCAATAATTAATAACAATAGTAGGAATTAAGTCCTCGTGGGATCGATATTTTTATACTACTTGAACGATACGTGCGCTTGCGTTATACGTGTGTGTTTACGCCGGTCAAGTTTTTGGCGCCGTTGCCGGGGACTTAATTTTCTTGAGTTGTTAATTTTGAAACTATCTAATTTACTTATATCTAATTTCTTCTTTTATTTTGTAATTTTTCTTTCTTTTATTTTTCAGGTGATTAAAAAATGGAACACTACTGGGAGATTGAAAGATTACGAGCTTACAAGAAGATACACACCCACATCTGGGAGCAACAGTCCGGTTTTTGAGGCCTGTTGTCCAGCCCAAAAATTATCACTGGATGCCAGAACCAAGCAATTTTACATTTGCTCAACAGAACGAAATGGGGAGATGTGATAGTAACCACCCGAGCGATCAATGTATATACCTTTCAGAGTGGCAGAACTATCAAAAGCCAACATATTTCACAGAACCATCATACTTTCCATCTTATCCATCATCCACCTACTATCCTCAACAAAAACCAGAACCATCAGAGGAGAAACAATTGATTGATATGCTCAAAATTTTTTCCAAGAAACGAGACGAAAAGTTGGATACAATGCTTGAAACTAGCCTGAAGCAACTTGAAAGTATTCAGAGACAATCAGAATTCATTCAGAGGATGACAGATCAAATGAGACAATTAACAGAAAACCAGAACTACATACCTCAAGAACCAGTTTCAGATGACACTGATGAAGCCTTCAAGTACCCAGAAATCCAAAAGACACTTCAACAGAGGAGGAGGCTGAGCAGTATCAACAACCAGAGGTATCAGTTCAGGAGCCCAAACCAGCAAATTCTCAATTTGAGTTTTATTATTCAGATTCTGACGAGGATGAAGCTGATCTATTTGTACCAACTGCACCAACAACGGAGGATCAAACTTTCAATCCTCAAAATGAAGATCTGGAGCATGTTTTACCATGATGTTTGAAGAAGATCTATCTGAACCATCCATTCCAGTCATATCAGAGGATGAAGACCTAATGTCAGAAACATCTTTGCATCCTCTGGTTGACAATTTTGAAGCAGTATTTCACAGATGACAGATGAAGAGCTGAATACAAAAATTTTACAATTCATCTGTGAAGAAAAGGTGGAGAAAGAAGCAGAGCAAATGGAGGAGCAAATGTCTGACCTTAATAAAGATCCAGAGCATTCAGGAGAAACATCGCTGTTTTGGGGAGTACAAATCAAAGATATCACCCAGAAGCTTGACAGAATGGAACTTCCATTCCAAGTCAAGCATCATACGAGACCTCCTGATTTTCTTTCTTCTTTGCAGGAACCACTGGAGTAACAAGGAGCAAAAAGGTAGCACGAGTACTGAATGGGACAAAACTCTTTTTGCCACCTTACCGTTGGAAGAGACCCTTCAAAAGCAACGCTCACGGGATTGTTTTTGATCGGACATCTAAAACGACATTGAAACCTCCATACAGATGAATTTCAGTCACGTCTGGCTGAAGACGAAAAATTTAGCGCTAGCAGGGAGGCAACCCATGCAATTTGTTGTTATATTTGTTTTCATATTTTGTATGAACTTTTTAATTTTGTGTGTTAATTTTGTAGGGAAAAGCACAAACGGAGCATTTTTAGACAGAAGGAATTGTGTTTCGCAATCAAAGAAAAAAAGAAACAATTCATTAGTGATGGCCGAGTAAGGAATGAAATCCTGAGACACATCCTAATGAATTTATACTGAGCGAGTGGCGTATTGCGTACACAATTCCGTTGCCTTAATTATTGCTTTGATTTGCTTTTCTGTTGTAATTATCTTTATTTTCGTAGACAGGATCCAGACTTTTTGACCTTTCACGATTTCTTTTGTTGTTTAGCTAACAATCGTCCTCTGGAAGATATTAGTGCTATTATTACTCACCCTTTTTCAGGTACTATAAATTCAAGCCCGTCATTACACTTTTGAAGGCATCCTGATTTGAAAAAGAAATACATAAAAAAAAATGGAAGCCACTTCAAGAAGACGAGTTGAAAACATCTGCGTGTTTTGTGGTAGTAGTGTTGGTACTAAGCCACAATACATAGAGGCAGCACAGGAATTGGGTCGAGTCTTAGCAGCAAGGAATATACACTTAATATATGGCGTAGGCAATCTCGGACTTATGGGGATCGTTTCAAAGGCTGTACAGGAAGGAGGCAGTCATGTTTTGGGAATCATCCAAAAACCCTTGGCAGAGGCAAATCTTATTGGTTCATCAAACGGAGAGGAACTGATCGTGCCAGGTATGTCTGAACGATTGGTAGAAATGATTAATCGTGCTGATGCTTTTATATTGCTTTGCCAGGTGGCTTGGGCACATTGGAGGAAATTTTTAGTTCTATCTTTGGCGAACCTGAATATACACCAGAAACCGCTTGGACTGCTCAACGTTGATGGATTTTATGATTTTCTTTGTGTGTTTCTTGATGATGCTCGGAGAAATGGGTTCGTGTCGAAACCTATGAAAGAACTCCTCTTCACTGCCAGAAATGCTCCGGATCTAATAGACCAACTCATAGCTTATGAACCACAAGTTGACCCTATCCTTTCAAAGATAAATTGGTCCGAGGACGATCGTGGTAAGAGGCGTCGAATTAATCTGGATCTTAACCTTTAATTTCCTGTAGATTTCAGCTAACCAGTACGACCTTCTTAACTCTCCTTTTACTGTTTAAGACATTGGGGACAATGTCTCATTTAGGTTGGGGGGAGGAAATTAGTTGATTAGTACCTTGTTTTTACTTTGTATGTTGTTTTTATTTTTAGTTCAAAAATTTTCGAAAAATACAAAAAAATTGTAAAATTTTCAAAAATTACAAATTTTTTTTTTGTGTTTTGTGTTTTTAATTTGACCAAAAGGGTGAAATTGGTAAGAGATAGCCGAGTAAGGAGTTTCCACTCCTGAGACGTATCTCAAACCTATTTCGAAACAAGTTAATTTTTGTTTATTTCATTTTAAATTATTTAATTTATGAATTCTCCTTAAACGGACTAAATGGATCTTCATATGCTCAATTGATAGATATTATCAACATATATAGTAACATACGGACATGAGCTAAAATTGAAAAGTTTGTAATATTCAGTGCTCTAGTTTAATTGGAGGAAGCATCTCAAAAAGCAATGGAGTAAAAAAAAAAAAAAATTTCTGATTTACAAAAAAATAAAGTATCTAAGATCGGGTTATTAAGTCTGTAAGGGTGTTTTAACACCTAGTGCCCTAAAACCAACTGGTTTGGGAGTCACTGGCCCAAAGCTCGTTACATGGATCGAAGATGCTGCAAAAATATATTTATATCTGAAGTCTGGGTAATTAAGTCCGTAGAGGTGTCTTAACACCTGGTGCCCTAAAGCCAACTGGTTTGGGAGCCACCGACCCAAAGCTCACTACATAGATGGAAGATATTGTATATAAATAAAAAATAGAAAAGTTAAAAATCAAAGAAAAAATCAGAAAATGAGAAAAATTATTCCATTGCTGCAAAAAAAAAAAAGATGTGAAATCTGATAGAACTTTAGGACAAAAATATTACTCTCTTATCAACTACACTTATGACTGTTGTGGGCAAAAAATGAGTTGTTTAATATTTTGTTGGCTGTGTATATGAAGAATGGTAAAAATAATCGGAGAATTTACTTATTCGGTAATTTAAAATAAAACAAAACAACTAGTAACTTGGAATAGAAGTTTCACCTGATAGTCACTAACATCTTTATTCTATTTTCGCTTGTCTTTTTGCTTTTGTGTGCATTAGTTTTAACTAACTTCTTACTTTTAAAATGTTGTGGGTATCATTGCTGTAAACCCTCACGAGACTACAACTCGTCCACTAGGGACACCTAGGGGTTTAAAGGCTTGTTGCATACGCTAAATGCAATCGTGATCCCTACGAAAGTGGCTTAGTTAAATTATTTATGTTATTTTACTCTATGTTTTGCTCGAGGACTAGCAAAATGTTAGGTTTGGGGGTGTGATGAGTGATATTTATATCACTATTTCCCACTCATTTAACCTAATATTTTGTATAGTTTCTTGAGTTTTGTGAACGTTTTTATATGTTTTGTGTTATTTTATAGATAAAATAAAGTTTGGACAGCATTAGAGGCAATTTGGGGCAAAAAACGGACAAAAATGCGTCAATAGGGATATTTTGGTCTTCTGCGCGTCGCGACGCCCAGACTTCCGCGTCGCGACCGTCTAAAATGCGCCGAATAGTGCTACCGTGCGCCGGGTCCACAAATCAGAATCTGAGAAAAGTTTGACTTTGCTAAAATGCGCCGTGCCACGTGTCACCATCACAGCCGATCTGCTAATGTGCGCCGTGCCACGTGTCATCATCATATGCTGCCGACACTCAGAGTTGACACGTGTCGCCTCGTCATCAGCCATGTCATCGGTCAAAAAGTCAACTTCGCCATGTGTCACGCCACGTCCTCCGCCACGTCACAAGGTCAACCAAGTCAACTTGCCACGTCAGCATCAGCCAGTCACAGCGTGACACGTGTCGCCACGTGTCGCAATCCTACGGTGCCGACAGTCTCTTTCCCACGTGTCGCCACGTCACCGCCACGTCACCGCCACGTCACCACCACGTCAGCATCAATAATGAGTATCCTATCCTATCTGACACGTGGCGGATAAGAATCTCAGCGACCAATCAGAAGCCGCCACGTGTCACAATAATTGAAGCCCAACCACTCTGCCACGTGTCATCTTATCATCTTATCCAGAATCTTCAAACCAGCGAACCAGAGCGTGCCACGTCGACAAATCGGGCGTCGCGACGCTGAGGACCTGGCGTCGCGACGCTGGAACCAAATTTTTCTATAAATTCAGCGCGAAATTTCATAATTCAGTGCACCTTCCTCTCTCTTCAATTCCTTCTAAAGAGAGAGCTTCTCTCTCTAGATTCTTTAGTTTTTAGTTTTTTTTTTATTTTTAGTTTTTAGTTTTGTAAATAATTTTAATTACTTTTGTAATAATAGTAATTTAATTTTTACTTTTTACTTTTTACAGTTTTTACTATTTACCATGAGGAGGTAACTTCTCCAGCTAGGGTGAAAGGTAATTCTTTTACTGTTACTATTTAGATTAATCTCCCTAAAAAAAATATATTCACTATTTAAAATATTGACTTAAAAAGGATACCGCCAGATTGGTCGGTTGGTAATTTAATTTTGGTTCCGCCTTTATGGCTGGTTGGACTTAATTTGACTTAATCAGGATACGCTATATGGTCGGTTGGTATTATTATCACAAGTTTATATATTTTTTTATGGGAGATATCTAAATTAGTAGTAGTAAAAGTAATTCCTTTTAGTTTAGCTTATTTTATTTTACTTTTCAGTTTTACTTATGTCTTTTACTTTTCAGTTATTTTTACTTTATGTTTTTACTTTTATGTATTTTAGCCCTAGTTATGTGTTAGTTATCTGGGGTTGTGATGAATTCTAATATCACCGGTTATAAGGGGTTATTTTATAGTTTGGGTAATTTAAAGGTTTACTTATTAAATCTTAAGCTTAATGCTTCTTGTTGTCTGATCACCAATAAGATTGATGTGGTAAATCTAAAATGAACTAGACATAGGGATTTTAGGTTTCAGCCTTAGACTTAATAGCCCACGATCTTCCTTGAGGATAGATAACCCTTTAATAGATTTCCTTACAGGATAGGAATATACCTGTCGGGCGGGGGTAGCCATAATTGGAACTTAAACTTAATGAATCCAGATAATTGGGTTGACATAGACATATGGTTCAATTGGGTTAAACTGGGTATTTGCGTCTGACCATCGACAGAGGCTTTTGCATAATTTAGTGTTCCAGGTTAGTAAACTGATTTATTACACAAACATAAAATAACCACTTCATCTTTTAAATGATATTAGAATGATTCACGACCCTAGATCTTTGTGTCTTTTGTTATTTTCCTTAGTATTTTCTTTTGTCTTTTATTTATTTATTTATTTTGTAAAACCACTTTCAACCAATCAAACAATCATTCTCTTCTTCATTTAATTAGATATCTGTAAATAAATAGATTCAAAATTAATAACAATAGTAGGGAAATTAAGTCCTCGTGGGATCGATATTTTTATACTACTTGAACGATACGTGCGCTTGCGTTATACGTGTGTGTTTACGCCGGTCAATTACGAATATATCGCAATATAAATTAATTGTACATAACGGAGATTTGACATTCCCATCTATGTCCCTGGTACAATTCGGATATCTTATGACCGAGAGACTACACGATATATTTAGAATTTGACTTGTTTGGTTCTACGTGATTATCTGTGATCATCATAACTTACGAGTGGGTGAATTTTTCAAACAGAATGTGTTCCATTACCGTAACACTCTGATTGTTTTAGCATGTTTAACATTATCATACAATTCATGTTGTTGGGATTTTGGGCAAAGAGCGGGCGGAAGCACTGTTCGCGGCGAAATCGTAATTTTAAAAAATTTTAAAATTACCGAATGAATTATTCAATATCCATATGAATAATTCATTCATATTTCACCTAAAATTATTTATTCGATATCAAATAATGACATAAATAATTGAGAAACATCGCGAAACTTTTACGAAAATGTTTTTCCGTAAAATGGCATAAAACGCGTTTTTGACCAAACCGACTACCCAATACACATGAGGGCTGCCCAGGTCAGCGCCAATAGTATTAGGGCAGTTCATGGGCTGCCTGAACAGTGACAAATTCACTGTTTGGGTAGCCATCACCCGGTTGGCTCAAAAGTCACCCGATAATGCCGTTTTTGGCCGTTTTCGCTTATTTCAACTCCGAAACAATTTTCAGCAATTGTTCCAACACCCAAAACACATCCAATACATTCAAATGACATATTTTGCATCACCATATTCACTGATTAATCTGATCCGGAATGCAAAAATGTCAATTTTCATGCTTTAAATCCAATTTTTCAAGATTAATCCAATTAATCAGAACACCAATCAAAGTCATCACACATGAACCACCCAAGAACAATTCTAGGTATTACAAGAGTGGTCATAATACTCTAGAATGGCAACATATCATCAAATGATCAAATTGGATAAATATTACAATAATATTACCCAAAACATCTTCACACATGCATTAAGCTTCCAATTCCATCCACCAAAACCAAAAGCCCAAATTTTCAACAAGTAAAGAAATTCTAGAACTATTCTAAGAACACAAGAACAAGAAACCAACTTTCTAAACTCAAGAATGATAAAGATTACCTTTAATCTCCAATTATCCTTAAGCTTTTCTTGTTTTTCCTTCACTTTCTTCATGGTTTCTTCAAACCAAAATTTGAGAGCTTTTCTAATGGTGAAATTCGGCCATGGTGTTAGATAAAAGAGAAAACAAATTTTCCACCTTTTATTTAGTCATGAACGACTCATATGGGGGCATTTTGGTCATTTTTCTCTTTTAATTTCATTAAATTAAAATGAAGATAAGATAAGCTTTAACTTGGACAAATCAAATTTGCACACTTAAGCTTAATAAAATCATTCCACATGTATCAATAATAATTAAACATATTGCAAAACATTTATGTAATATAAATATTATTTAATTATTCAAATATTTAACATTTAAATATCTAAATAATTAATTAATATAATTATTATAATATATGTATTTTATTTACATTAAATAACAAATTCATATATATTAATGGAATATTTCAAAATATCATTTGACAAATAATTAATGTGTATCTAATCAAATTATGTATCAAATACAAATACACAATAATTACGATTTGACCAAAATTCCCTAAAGCATGTGTTTTCGTTTAACTGATTAAACGATTTGAATTAACTCATTTAATCCGATGAAGTATTATGAATAATATGTATTATTCATAACGCGTTGTCCAAGTGCTCAACTAGTACACTTCATATTGTGCGACTCTCTAAGTTTAGGTTTATCCGTCACAAAATCCAATTTCGTGTCCATAATTCACCCACTCATGAATTATGATGACCACGGACAATCTCGCTAAACTATGCAAGTCGAGGTAATTGCATACGTATAATCCCTCCGTCACAGGCTATCCATATTATACTTGGGATATAGATAAAAACGTCAAATCCTTTTGGTATAATATAGTCAACTTTCAATTTATGATTTCTAAATAACACTTGGAACAGGCTTCCAAAGTTATACCACAGCCATGGATTTACTAGATCGTAAACACGTGTAGGATGCCTATGCCCTGTACACAAGACTGATGGATTCTATCTTGATACGCTCAAGATATCATGAGCATCAATCCACACCCAACAAACAGGCAGTGGTCTGATCTAAATAGATCGGTGACGTGACTGTCATCAAAGTGTGGAGGATAACTCATATATCCACAGTGGTATCTCAAGTCGAAGGACCATTATACTCGCTCAACTCGAGAAGATTCCTATTGACGTTGGTGTACCATCTATTAGGAAATATTCAGTGAGTCGTTCAGTGTTTATCAAATAAACACCTACATGTCTATACAAGTCTCCCAAGACTCATGGTTCATTGGGATAAACCATCAGATCAAGTCACGATATACGAAATGTACTAGTCTCAGTGGATTTTACTAACCGATCCGTGTTAGTAAATCTTGACCAGAAACTTTATTTAAGGATATACAACTAATAGTGACGCTTCCCAATGTCAATTACAAACTACGTTGTAAATGCTAGGGTCTTTGTCTAATATACATGTATCACTAAACCAGATTTAGTCTCGATCTAATCATAATTAGATATCTAATCGTTATTAGATCGAATATGTGTATAAAAGACAAGAGGTGCTACCATTAAATAAGTAATATTATGGAAAATGGAATTGCTCGTATTTATGAATCGGACATAAATACGATCCGAATTGGCACTCCGAGCACCAACCCTAACACATGAATTTGTGTATTATACTTATGTAGGATTTGCGTGTGGGGACTGACCCGTACAAGTCAAGTTTAGTCGCTATGTAAAGAGTTAGAAAATTTCAACATTTACGTTTGTGTTGTATTAAATTTTGGCATTTGAACGCAACCAGCGTTGATGTTTGTGATGCGTTTTTCACGTCGTTCGAACGAAAATTTCTAGAGAGTTTTTGTTCGAGTTGCGTTCTTTAGTATGTTTGAATGTAACTCTCCAGTAGGCAAGTGTGCGTGTGGCGTTCGACTGGCATTTGAACGTCCCTACGATTTTTAGATAGAAAATCTGGAATTCTAGCCATTATATAAGGCAATTTTCTTTTCCTTCCTCGTCTCTCTTCCTTTCTTACTACCTATGCTAACTCCTCCATTTTTATTGAAATCAAGCTGAGATTGAAGTGAGTTTCATGCATTTGAAAGAATCAAATAAGGCAAGTACGTTTCTTACCTTCCATTTTTGCTTTTGTTTTGCGATTTATCGTGGATTTCTCAAGCTTAGGAGAAACCCATTCATGACCTATGGTTTGGGATTGGGTTTGGGTTTGGATGGTCACTTCCATGAAAGTGAGGAACTATTGAGTTTTATTTCATGATATAGGCTTGTGATAAACTAGATTCATGTTATTATTGTTAATATGATAGTTGGTAAAGTATGAAATTGGATCTAAGAGAGTTGGGTGAACAAATTTCGTGGTTTGGCTGTTAGTCCCTCTTGTTGGTGAGTGAATGCTACTCCCATTATTATGTTTCAAGTTAATGTGGTTGTAGTATGTATTACGTACAGTTTATGTATTATAATTTGTGCTCTACATTTCATGTTATACAATGTATGTTTCACGAGTTTCAAGTTGGATTACATGTATATAGCTCACGTTCTCAGTTTACAACTCTTGTTCACACGAGTATAGTTTATGCTTGTAGAAGCCATGTTATACGTATTCAATTTGTGTCCTCACGTCACATGTTTGCAAACTTAAGTTATCAGCTTGTATGTTTCCATTATAGAGGTACTGGTTACGAAATCCACTCAGATTGTGTTCATTTCATACTTATTCTAAAATAGGTAATGAACCTCGTACGAGCATTGTATGCATAATCTAGTACATACACTAGTTCAGAGTTTATGAGTTTTCGGTTCGTGATTTATAGCTACAGGTCATAATTTGCAGTTTGTGTTCCATGTTTCACAGTTAAGTTTCAGTTCCAGTTTGTGCTATAGCTTTTACGTCATGTTTTCGGTTACCATCTATGTCTATAGTTTACAGATATGTTTTACGATTTCTATTTCTCAGCTTTCAATTTAAGTTTACAGTTTAAAGCCTTACTTACGGTTTTTAGTTCATGTTAATGTTTTCATTTTTCGGTTCATGTTTATAGCTTCTGTACATGTTTTACCGCTTCAGTTCATTTATATGTTTCGAGTCCATGTTTATGTTTTTAGTTCATGTTTACAGTTTAAACTCATTGTTTACATATTCAGTTCATGCTTGCGTTTTCAGTTCATGATTCAATTTTCAGCTTTCAGTTAATTTCACAGTTTTTAGTCACATTTTAATTTACGTTATAGTTGTTTGCCATGATTACAGTTCGAGCTTTGTTTATAGTTTCAGACTATGTTTTTAGTTTTCAGTTTAAGGATCACAATTCATGTTTACAGCTCAAGTTTCTCAGTTGTAGTTTATGTTATAGTACATGATTTACAACAGTTAGCATATGGTTTATGTGTTCTCATTTTCTAATATTTTTTTTTACATTTTTAGCCCGCATATTTTATGTCACATTTCATGATTTCAGTTTTCAGTTTATAATTTGTATGACGTTAGTTCACAATTTATAACTTTTAGCTCATGAGATACAGTTCAAACGTCATGTTTCAAAGTTTACAGCCTACGTTACACATTTCACAGCCATGTTTTGAAGTTCATAGTCCATGTTTCACCATTCATCTTTTACAGCTAAGTTTACATTTTATACTTCACGCTTACAGTTTATGTTACACATGTCAAGTTTACAACTTATATTTTCACACTTCATGATTTTAAAGATTATGTGTCAGTTCATGAATCATGTTTTACGTATCATGATTTATGGCTTATAAATTAGTGCTTTCCTGAATTATAGTTCATGTTTTATACATATGTTGTACAGATTTACAGCTCATGTTCATAGTTTACATTTCACAATTCACAATTCAAGACGTTTTAAGATTTATAGTTAGAAACTTTATGTTTTATAGTATGTGATTTACATATTTTTGTTGGGATATATGCCATAGAGTTTCATGTAATTTGTAAACGGAATTGTTTGTTTGAAATAAAAGATGCAATATTTATTTATCCATTGCTTTGATTTAAATTACATATTATTGATTGTCTTGTTTACCCTTGATTACTTATGTGCCTTCAGACTTAGTGTATGAGTGTCATACACAAGAGGATATGTTTGAAGTTAGTAATATAAAATAGTCCATAGATAGCAAACAAAGCGAGGACTTTATTTGTGGTCATCTATAGCTATTGTCCATTATATAAATGTATGGTGACCATGATTTAAGATCATCCATATGGTGACATAAGAATGAAGGCACCTTATATGATGTGATTATATAAGACTGGACCCGGATAAAAAGATTTTCTTATAAGATCCATTAAATAAAGAAATTCTTTTCGATATATTATATGTTCATATATGGATTGATCTAGATCCTGAATGTACTACTAAATCCTGTATGGCAGGCTTGCCATTTGATTTACAAAGGTGAGATTGGTGTAGAAATCTCGACCAATAGCTACGTACTTTGGGGACATAATTTGGTGTGTAGTTAAAATAGAAAGATTAATATGGAGTTCACTCCTTCTTGCGAGAAGTAGATGAGTAGCTTCCTTAAGGGTTGATTCGGTACTTGAACGATTAGAGCGCTTAAGTCTTTCTATTACGAATAGAAAGATTAATATGTTTGGGTTGGTGCTCGGAGTGCTAATCCGGATCGTATTTATGTCTGATTCATGAATACGAACAATTCTTTTTTCCATAATATTACTTACTTAATGGTAGCACCTTTTGTTTTTTATATACATATTCGATCTAATTACGATTAGATTGAAACTAAATATGATTTAGTGATATGTATATATTATAAAAAGACCCTAGGATTTACAACGTAGTGCGTAGTTACAACGTAGTTTGTAATTGACATTGGGAAGCATCACTATAAGTTTTATATTCTCAAATAAAGTTCCTGGTCAAGATTTACTGACACGGGTTGGTTAGTAAAATCTGATGAGACCAGTAC